>CAEFZY010048824.1:0-37489 GCA_903066815.1 Brachyrhaphis roseni
TAGTATAGTATAGTATAGTATAGTATAGTATAGTATAGTATAGTATAGTATAGTATAGTATAGTATAGTATAGTATACTCCCCTCACATCAAATACTATACTTTGATGTGAGGACGGATGAAAATTAAATCTTTTCTAGTTAGTAACTCGTTGACTTCTGAAGACAATTTGTCGCACCGGATTTTGCTGAGTACAAATTAAAATTTTAATTAGTAATTTGTTTTTACCCATCTATGATTTGGAGGATTAAAAAAAAACCCAAACCTATTTTTCTTCCACTTGGCATATGAAACTGAGCTCCACATTTATAACAAGAGCCAGATTGGGCTCAATTGAACACTTTATGAATGTTCAATTGAACTGAAAGTTTATTTATATAACGCCAAATCACAACAAACATCTGAGGAACTTTCCAAAAAAAGAAAAAAAAAATTCTCCCAAGAATCACCAAAGCGAATGACGTTTTAGAACAGAGTTCAGTTCAGGTTCTTGTGTTTCATCCTAAAAACAGAATTAACCAAAAAAAAAAAAAAAGGAAACTGGAAGAAAAAGTTCTGGATGTTTGGAAACATTTCCACATTTAACAGCTGTGTTTCTTAAAACCGGTCTCAATTAAAAGTCAAACACAGCTTTGGTAAAGCCTGTTTACCAAAGCCGTCTTTGGTAAACAGGCTTTTACAATGTTTGAAGGTAAACAAACACTGCGGACCGACATCTATCGACAAATCATTGTGACTTTTTCTGCCTTGCACGAGCCAAGCTCCAACATAAGAGAACATTTTTAAAAATCAAACCTGGCAGAAATAGCCGCCAGCACTTTTTCCAAGCGCAGCATCACATTTACACAGAACTAAATACCAGAATTTGTTTCCGAGTACGACCGAAGCGAACTTCAAAGAGGGATACTACGTAGCACCAGCTGACTGAACAGTGTACCTTCAGGCACATTTCTGCAGAGTGTTTTACCTCAGAGTAGGCAGCTGTGATGTGCTCATACAGGCCTTGGTGGTGGTGAATTGCATCTTCCAGGTCCTGCAGCTCGGAGGGCAAGTCCACCTCGCCGCATGCCTTGCACCACGAGTCCACATTACTCATGTACTGAAGCGAGAACACGCACACACACACCGAGTCAGGCAGACATGCTAACAGGAGCTGCACTTTAGGAAGTTTTACCTGTTCAAAATTAAATTTTGCTTAAAAGAAAAATTCCTATTAAGCATCTTTTGCGATCAAACTTTTAATTGATTAGAAGTATTTATTTCGCTGTGAATGCATCCTGAACTACAAATGATAAAGGTACAATAAAGGAATGCTGTTATTGCATTTTAGGCAATAAAATGTTTATTTTCTTATTGAAAACATTTATTTATTTGTTTATTAGGATCTTATAATGTATTTCTGATATAGTATAAAACAAGGTTTAAGTGGCTAAATGAAAAATCTGCAGAATGTGACATTTTTTAAAATAAAATTAATCATCAGAATAATTAATTACTAAAATAATTGTGAGTTGCGTTACCTGCACTCACACTCTAGGATTCTGTTCATGCTTTTTAGAGAAGATTTTACTCCAGGCTGGACCAACTAAGCAGCAAAGACGAATAAGCGCGGGTCCCTTGAGTTTATTTTCCTTATTTTTAATAAAAGCTATTAAATATACATTTCGCTCTGCAGAATTGGGGGTAAGTAAAGTCGTCTTCTGTTCAAATGCGCACATTAAATAAGTAAAAACATTAGCTGGGTGCCACAAAACAGCACATCAGCGCGAGTTGGATAATGTTACTAAGATGGAAAAATGAATAAGAAATGAAAACATTTCCAACGGCTTTCACATCTAAAATCCTTTTGAAAGGAGAGTTTCTGAAAGTAGCAGCAGATTTATGAGTGCAAGTTCAGCAGGCAGATGGTTTCTAATGCAGAGCTTTTACAGCACCGGTCAGACCCTGTTTGTCACAGTCTGTAACCGGAGAATAAACAGCATGCTCATTGGCTTCGGTTACATGAACAGATCAATACTGAGGTCATGTTCTGTACGCTGAGCAGCAGCAGCCAGTTCGCTTATTGAAAACAACTGAAAAAACAGTAACAGTAAACTTGTTACTGGAAGTTTATATTCATTTAATGAAAAAAGTAAACAAAACTAAAAACAAAAACAAATAAATACATCCACAAGCAGACAAAATCTGAAGCAAGAACAGGTCAGACAGACCCACCTGGTCGCACTTCTTATGGAAGCTGGCTGACATTTCTAATAGCGTGCTGCGTTCATCGAGCGCTGCGGCGAACGCTTTCCACTCCTGCTCCAGCTGACCTGAGATCTGCTTGATCTGCTGGGAGGCGTAGTGACCGGACTCCAGCAGCCGGCTGCCCACCGACACGATGCGGTTGATGTTAACGTAAACGTTCTGTGGAGAGCGGAGGAAGAGAGGACAGGCAAAACCTTTAAAATAAAAGAAAAAACTTTCAAACTGAAAAAAACTTTTAGTTACTGTCGATAGCTGTGTTTCCATTGACCATGGAATTGCACACATTGGAAGAACGAAAATAAATGTGCTTAATGGAATGGAAACATGGAATTTAAAAAAAAAATAATTTGTTTTTCGCTAAAAAAGTTTTTGCGCTAGGATGAAGTGGTTTTTCTGCCACATTGAAATGAGTGTATTTTGTAAAACTGCAATGGAAACACTTTTTTCACATCACATGATCAACAACCGGCTGTTACTACTGGCAGAAACCACAAAGATGACAGGAAGTGGCAGGAAGAGGATGGCGTGGCATGTTTTTTTTATTTTATGACCTAAAAGCTATAGAACAGCACTTCAATATTTAAATACAATTTATCTCTCCAAAGAGCTTCTAAAAAATTGTTTCATTATTGATCATGATAATTGCTCAGCTTTTTAAAAAGGAAACAGGAACAATAGACCTATGAATGCAACAAAAACAAAATATTTTGAAATAACTTAAAAACTGAAAATTACACTTCCTAAATACATTTTTAGAGATGTGATAACAGTGTAACTGAAAAACAGTTTTAATTTAAATCAGTTTTGTCTTTGATGACATTTCCAACTATGCCTACAGATTTGCACAATTGTGAATTACCATGCTTGTTTGTACATGTTGTGGTATGTAAAAAAAAAAAAAGCTTTTCTTCTGTGTTTTTTCTACGTTAATGGAATACCGACAGAATGTTACGCACATTTGTAATGGAAAATCAGCTAACGTGTCGTTTTCTTTGGGAATTTCGTTGGAATTTGTTGTTGTAGTGGTGAGTTTTTTTTATGTGGAAACAGAGAAATGCACAATAAAAAAGACAAATCTAAAAAAAAATGAAAGATCTGAACAATCTCCAGAATTCTTAGCCGATGGACGATTTCCTCTCTTCAACTGTTTCATAATAGTTATGTAAGGTCGATTGTGAATAGAGAATAGGATTACTTAATACCTAGTTGTGTTGCTGCGATTATGTGGGAAATGTGCAGGCTGCTCTAAACAAACACCCGAACCCAGAACTAGAGGTTGATACTTAGTGCAATAACAGTATGATTATGCAGTTGGTAGGGGGGCATGGACTTGAGTCCTAGTGGGCGGAAAAGCATTAGCTCCTGCTGAACATCTGTGTTTCTGTACGTGTGTGTGCGTGTGTGTGTCTTACCATGCAGTTCATTGCGAAGTGATTGTGCTGGGTTTGCAGCTCCACAGCGTGGGGGTGGTTGTTGCCAATCTCTGTGTAGCCTGCCAGGAACAAACCTTTGTTGTGCATGATCCAGTCAAACATCTGAGGCAGGAAGATGTCAAAACAGACACACACAGAAACAGACACAGGAGAAGAAAAAAAAAACTAAAGTTAACTATCTTCCAGGGAACATCTCCAAGCAGATGGACAGGGTCCTCGATTGGGCTGGGCGATACGGGTAAAAAGATCAAATCTTTTGATTAAAAAAATAAAATTCATATCAAATCCTATTTGAATACATTTTCTTAAAATTTTTTCTAAAACTGAAATTGTAAATGACAGAATAGTATTTTCAAAAAGTGGCCTTTACTTCGGTTATCCCTTCTGGGAGTTGAGCGACGCAACATTAGCGCCAGACTACGAGAATCTTTGTTTAATTACAAGAGCGTAATTAAGAACCTCTAGAAAAAACATCTTAAAATTACAAGAAAGAGTTGCTTTAGTGAGAATAAAAGCTTCAATAAAGTTATTGAGATCTGACGCGACCACCTCAGTTTATGGGGTTCTTTGTTCGAAATAGACGTGATCTTTTTCTCAACAGCTTTAAAGTTCTGCTACTGATTATTTAATAATGTCAAAAGATGAAGTAGTATTTCCTTATATGTAAAACCAATACCATATTTTCAGGTAAGTGTTCTCATAAAATTTATACTTTATTTTCCTAACAATATAAATACATTCTGGTAATATTAATTCTGCATTATTGTATTATTTTGACTTTATAAACTAATTTATTCTTGCATGATTATCACTGTATTCGTGAGTTAATTACTTAATTTAAAAAAGAAAAACAGTCATAGCCCGGCGCTAATATCTGGTAGAGTTGACCTGAAATCAAAGTCCAAATAAATAGAAACGTTTTAAAAACAACGTTTTAAAAGTGATGTCAGCGACTCTGGACGTGCTCACATCACTCTGAAACCCAAGGAGTGCATGGGTGGAAAAAAAATCCCAATTTCCCAAAAATTAAATCATCAAAAAACAAAACTTCGATTAATGGATGAAATCAATAAAATTGATTTATCGCCCAGCCCTTCTCCTCAGTAACATCTACAGCTTATTGCAGCAGGAAGTCGGAAAACAAAGAGAGACACATTGCATGCTGAACCCGAGTGAGACTGAGCACAGCACCGTCAGGATACACAGAAATCGAATGCTTTCTATTAGCAGCATCCTCTCGTGTTCTCCTGAAAAAAAAAACAAAAAACTTGTGGCCTATGGTGTCCTAGCAACAAGCTCCTGCTGCTGCAGTGTATCCAATACTGCAGTCCTCCTTGCTGCTGCAGCCTGCTATTTTATTCCAATCACTCAAACATGGAGCTTTGAATTTCTCTCCCCGTCTCTATTTTTTGCCGCGGCTGTCATCGCCGGAGCCGTCTGGGTTGGAGCCAGGACAGGAGGGTCTTTACCTGTATTAGCCTGCCTTAGCTATTATCTGTCGTAATGCCTTGTAATCGGATGAAGCCGTTTGGTTCCCCCCCCTTACAGGAGCGTAAAAAGACAGACACGAGTTCGTGTGAGCATCACAAACGGCGTTAATCGATGCCGTAATTAAGTTTTAGCTGATTATTGACAGCTGCCTGCCCCACACTGATCACCAGCTCTTGTTATAGGTCACTTCTGCACAACCCCGACCTTCTCTGCGTCCTGCTCGAACAGACGGAGCTGGAAGCACTGATCCAGCTGCAGCTTCCGGACGTGCCAGGCCTGGTGGAGGTGTTGTCGGGTGGAGTGCAGCTTGTCCAGCAGCTGGGTGATGCGCGGGACCAGGCCCTGGGTGTCGGCATTACAGACGCTGCCGCCGCCACCGCTGCTGCTACTGCTGCTGCCGCCGGTGCTGCCGTTGCGGTTGGAGAAAGCTTCGCTGCTCTGAATCCGCTGGAGCAACCTGGACACGTATTAAACAAAAATAAAGAAAGTTTTCCCTTACATTTTGCTCTTAAAGTATAATTTTGTGACTTATTCAGAAGTAGGTTGCATTTGAATCACAGTTAAGGCGCTACGTGAAGTTTAATATTCTCAGTGTAGACATAAGCGTCATGTTGTTAGCTTCATATTTGGACAGGATATTTTTGGCTGCGCATCTGCATTTCCTAAATAAAGAACTTTAACAGATTAGCTAAAAGTCTTCCTAAAAAAAAATTAAAAAATTTTTGATAAAGAATTCAGATGTTTAATACCTCATAGTTCAGTAGACTCACTTTGATTGGGGACCAAAGTTGCAACATTTGTTAAATATTCAACTGCTGCAGTTGGCTTTCACATTGCACTGTGTCAAACAAACCTGTTCACCGCCCTCCTGACGGAGGCTGCACCAAGGACCACTAAATGAAATGACACAAAAATCTTGGAAGAAAACACTGAGCACAACTTCCTCCTTCACAAAATGTAAATAAAAATGGAGTGGCGTCAGATTTTACCAGGTGAAGGATTTGTCTTCTGTCTTTGTGCTAGACTAACGCATTTGCTCGTATTTACCCAGAATGCCATGCGCTACAGCACTTCCTGCTTTTGAAGTGGTCTCCGGTTCCATTAGTGTTCACATATGCATTCGAACCACACTAGAGTTCACTTCAATCCAACATAGACCTAGGTTTTTAGGCAGACCAGAGTTCAACTTTTGGTCTGCATCAGAGTTTAATTACGCATTTACACTTCCCCTAATGAATCAAACTTTCTAGGCAAACAAACTAAAGTTCAACTAAAAAAGGTCAAACAGGGCTGATGTAAACACACTCTTAAAAATACTTTATGAATGATTTCAGCAAATTTCTCAATTTAAATCATGCTATTTATTTTTGACCAAAAAACAAAGGAGATCAGTCTTTTACCAGTCTCTGTCCAAGGATAATTTTATAAAGTATTCTGCACACTCTTTGGACACTCACAGGAACGCACTGCAAAAACAGCATCCTAGTCTTCAAGTATCTATTTTTAACTTGTGAAATTTCACAGACTGTTTTGGTGATAAATCTTTCAAGTTCAGTATTTTAGAAAGAAAAAAAAATAAAACATAAGACAACTAACTCATGGCTCTTATCTAAGAGAGGTCTAGTGTTCAAGTGATTTTGCAAACGCTGTTGCACGTTAGATTTGTACATTTAGGTTTATACCTTCTGTTTCACTTTGATTAAAATGTAAAATATCTAAAAAACTATATATATATATACTATGTCCTATTTACCTCTGGCCCTCGGTGTCAAGCTCCTCTATTGGCGCTTTTATGATTTTCTTCTTCAGCGTGGCATGCTCCTCTATCATCCGCCTCGCCCCCTCCAGATCTTGGGGGAAGTCTTTTCTTGACACAGTTTCCTGCATCTCTTCCAGTCGAGTCAACATCTGGGTGGCGTGACCAGAGAACTCCTCGAACGCGACTCGCACCTGGTCAAACCAAACGGCAAAACTCCGTGAATCGCCCAAATTCACCATCTGACATAGAGCGCATTGCGTTCCTTTGGGTTTTTTAGGGTTGTGGTCTGTCCTACCTCTATCCACTCTTCGTGGTTGTAGTCCAGGCTGCCGTCAAAGTCAGCTGTGAGTTGGGAGGGGTCCACAACCTTCGTCAAACCCTCGAGCGACACCATGACTGTCTGGTGTAGAGATGCAGGTTGAGGTTAGCCATTTGATAAGTCGAAACTTATAATTTTTAACTCAAATACAGCAAATGTATTTTCTTTCCAGAAATGAAAGCTTCACGTTAATATTAATGGCAGCTTCTTAATCAAATGCAAATCTTTGATATCCAGCCAAAAAAACCCTGAACTCTCTCAGTTATTAAACAAGTTCATCTGAATGAAACATGTTTCTAAACCTTTAAAAAAAACAAAAACTAAATCCTCCCAGCAAAGAGACATTAAAGAATTAATTTCAGAGATACATGTTTCCTTCTTTGGCTTTGTTGCCTCTGTGTTTCTGCTTAGCCACCTCCACACAACACCCCCACACACATGGTCAGAGAACCATGGAGACCAAGAGATAGCTTGTGTAGGCCAAACAATGCTGAGATGCACTGTTGTCCTCAAGTAAAGAAGCAAAGGAGTTTGAACTACACAGAAAGAAAACATACTGACACCACCACATTCACTGCAGGTGGTCAGGTTACCGCATTATTACAATGCTACAGGAACACAACGCTAAGCTAGCTGAACGTTATTCTCTCTTACAAATAAAGATGGATGAATTTCTTGGGAAATATTTCCACTTGATAAAAAAACAAAACAAAGGATAGCAATGGTTTGGAAACTAAAGTAGAGCCCTCAGTCCTAACGCAGCTGCGAAAGTACAGTTGGCAAAGCTATGAGCGACATGTCTGGATAGCTAGCATCTGCTAAGATACTACTACAGCTCAGCTTTCTGGTTGACTAATAATCAGAAAAGTTTACCTGGAAAAGACCAAATTTAGTGGAGATGTGTTCTACATACTTGCCTTGAATGTATACATCAACAATAATAACACATAAATATTAGTAATAATATTAAAACTGTAATAATCAACATGTAGGAATGTTTAAATTACAGGGCACAACGGTTGCAGTTTTCTGGCCGATTGCAAATCTTTACAAAGCCAATTTCGGTTTTGGTTGATACCAATGTTTTTGGTTTGAAAAGTTGCTGAGCAAAAGGCAGAGCAAAAGGAAACCATGGCTGACTTTCAAACCTCTACAGATAAAATTGGTGGATAAAATCAATTTCTCATGTAAGTATTGGCTGATCGATCAAAATTAAGGAAATCAGGGCCGATTTATCGGTGCACACCTAAATTGGTCCTGTTGAACTTTTTTTTTACATGAATACTGTAAACCCCTGTAAACTTACTTAACGTTACCATGATAGGAAAATCTCACTGTGTCTCACGCCTAATAGAAAGGTGTTATTTTTAACCAAGCAGCTAAATTATTCTTACTGAATTGACTGACGTCGTTATCGTGTCAAAATGATGTGCTGCTGGTCTTATTGTTATTTGATTAATCAATTTAAAGTCCCCATTAAAGTGCTAGTAAATAGGTTAGGCCTATTTCACCTACAATATCATTTTTACTGAATTAAAATAAAACTTGTTCCTGTTGCTGTTTAGTAACTATGGACATTATATCAAACCGCTCATATTAAGGTGAAGAAACGAGCAGACCTAATTATTCCTTTGTGCGTGTAGCAGCGTATACAATCAATGATCATGTGGCTTTGACAGTGTAGCCCTGCTGGAGGCTACTCCTCCTTTCAAAATAAATCAATATAATGTCATCAGACTACATTGAACCTGCTTGCAAATGAGCATGAGAGTGATCGAAGTCGTTTCTACATCGCTCAGTTCACTCACATTGCTTTGGTCAAACATTTCCACAAAGAAATGGACTGGACAAGAATTCAACAAGAAATTGCACCAGTTGAACCAATCATTGAGCTTTTACCAGCCTACGTTTCACAGCTGTACATTGCAGTAAGCAAGGGTGGGAGATTAACTGGGATGTTAAGCTTTTGTTTAGTCCCATCAAAAATAACTTCTATAGTACAAAAGAAATTACCTGATTTTCAGACTAGAAATGCATTGGCATGGTTTTGTGCTGCCAAAGCATTCAAAGTCTGAAAAATCACAGTTGATCCACCTGGTAGTTCTTACAGTGCATAAGAGGTCTTTCTAAAAACAGTCTTGTTCAATATGGATGCCGTGTAAAAAACCCACCAAAGTTACCCAGTTTTTGTATAGGTGAGGTCTAGGTGAAGTTAATGGAAACTCAAGATATGAAAGATGGTATTTCAAAGAACGTTGTATTTTCCAAAAGATTTCTTGGACACGTGTATTACAGTCGTCCAGGCTGCGAGAAAGTGAGAGAGAGCTTGACATTCAGCAGAAGCTGCCATGTTTTCTCTTTTTGAGCTTACGCTTACTGAACACACTGGACTTGAACATGTTATCAAACTTTTGGACATTTCAGGTAAAGGTTTCCATGCTACCAAATAACAATCACTGCAACTTCTGTTTTTTTTGTCTTGCTAGCTGTGATTAGCAACAAATATAAAATCAAAGGATTTAACTTAATAAGTGTTCACAGCAGTAAAGCTAGAAGAAAATGGTTTCGGTTGTGTTCTTATTTCTTCTCATATTCTTATTCTTAAGGAGAAATCTGAGTGGAGTAAAAAATGGCATTAGCATCCCAAAACCTTTCAGAATCTGAAGTCTGGAAACCGACCAAGCAAATATTCTCCATCTCGTACTACGTCTCTAAATGAGCAGTGAAAATCAGTTTAACACATGACTGACAGCATCACGCATGCTTGTTTGTGTAGTCTGTTGAATATGATGACATTTTTTCCCCTGGCTGATATCTGCTTCCAAAGCTGCGAGAAGCCGAAAATAACAAAATGTTCTGACAATGAGCAGCTGAGCGCAGGGCAACAGCTACAGTGGTTGGTACCATAGCTCAGCTGACAGAAAACGGGATTCAGAATGTGCGATGAATCCATAGTCACAGCACTTCTATCAGCGTAGGAACATGCAGCGTCCTCGAAATTAATCGCGCATATGTTTCTATCCTGTCTTTTGTTTTGATAAAAAAGTCTCTTTAAAGATTTTCCTCTCACCTCGAACTCGAACTTGGAGCTGCCGAAGTTGGTCCTCTGCTTCTGCCAGAAGTTGTCCGGTTTGATAATGAGAGCGACGTGGATGCAGGACGGAAATGACTCCTGCAGGATCTTCAGCAGAGGCTTGATGCTGTCCCACTTGGAGCCGCGCATATCAACAATGACTGTGAAGCCATGTTTACACACCTCCTCACTGGGAGTGGAGGACAGCGGCGGAGGTTAGCCGGAGGAATTAAAGAGTAGTAACGGGGAGGTAGGGGGGTTGGGGAGATTGAAGAGCATAATCCAGAGAGAGCGAGAGGAGACACATGGCGGGCGTGGGAAAGGATGAGAGAGGGAGGATGGAAGGGAGAAAGGCGATGGAATTGGAAAAGAAAAAAGGGGGGGGAGACAGCGAAGGACAATTAGAACAAACAGTGAAATGACGTATTTTCTCTACCGTGAGAAGCCTACGCGGCAAATGCACATCCCACACGTAACGCCCACACATTATAAAGCACATGAACCTGTGATAAATGAGTCAAAAGCATGCACTTTGAGACATAAACACACATCAGGACATTTGAGCAACCCCTTTACCCGGCAACGTTTGCATCTTGCAAGCAACTCGGAAATGAAAAACAGCTCCAAATGTCTGAAAAAAAAAAAAACTCCCAAAAGACAAACTGGGAAGAGGAGGGATTTTGAAAACAAATGGTTTACTTGCAGAGACATTCATCAATCTTTCTTAACGTAATTTATAACAGGACTGCTTTTCGTCGCTAAAACGCACTTACAATAATTCAGCACAATTTTCAAAACGCAGGAATGGTCTTATTAATGCATTTCACTGCAAAAAGTCATTGCATCTTTCTATCTCTAATCATCATCTACTGTCAGCAGAGCAAAGTGTCAGACAACAGCTGTGTGCAGAGGCTTCCTTTACAAAATTAGAACTATTCAATCACCAAAGAACTCACACTATAAATACAGATATTTCTCAATGATTAGATGGAAAAGAGAGTACGCTTACAGGGAAGTACAGAATGTGCAAGAAATGTGAAGCAGTAACATACAGGGCTGACAGCTGGCTGAGCAGTCAGAACAGGAGGAGAACGCGGAAAGGAGGATAAATTTAAAGCAAAAAGAAGAGTTCGGAGGTAAAGACAACTGATGTTTTACCTGGGAGGTGAGGAGCTCCTCGTCCACAGCAACTACCGTTCCCTGCTGCACCGCCTCAGCTACTGCGACACTTTGTTTTGCTTTCGTACACACACACACACTCTCTCTCTCTCTCTCTCTCTCCTTCGCTTGCACACACCTCCTCACGCAAGCGCACTCCATCTCTGTCCGTTTTAATTCCTTCTCCGCTTCGCTCCCCCCCTGCCCTCCTCTCTCTGGTGATACCGCTTTCCTTCTTGTAGTCATCAGATATCTGGTTCGTGTCCCAGCTCTCAGCTCAGGCTTTTCCCTCCACTGTCTCAGCATCCCCGCTTCCATAAAAATGACTTCTGGGAGCGGAGAAGCTGCAATTATCTAACTGCTCCTGCTTCGCTGCTCACATGTTCATCTCAACGCCGTCACGTGTTTGTCTACACCACACGCTACATCCACTTTCTCTGGTTGTGTATATCTTTTAAGTTTATTTTTAATGTAAAAAGGAAGAAAACAAAATGCAAGAAAATGGATAGGGATGTAATGAATATCTAACCTGGGGATGCAGGCGAGGTAGGCGATCAGTCTCCTCAGGTCATCTGCTCGTATTCTGTCGTGGTTACTCCGTGATGGAAATGTTAATACTGGACCACCACGTCGGTCTCTTCCACCTGAAGCAACAGAAACATAAGCCGAGGTATTATAACTATGCCTGATTTTCCATATTTTGCTGAATTAAATGGCAGTTTAATTCAGCTTTTGTTTGATATTTGTCCTTAAATCAATGTATCAAAACCAATGTGACAGATAAAATCAATATAAACGTGAACTTCATTATCTGATTTTACCAGCCATAGGACCAAGTATTGTTTTTTGTTGTTGTTGTTTTTAAGCTTAAAAAAATATGTTATAGTTTTTTTGTTGAAAAGTTCTGCTTTGCTGTGATGCTATGAGAATATCATACGGACCCATTCTGTGTATTTAGTCTAAGGTGACATAAAATAAACACAGAAGAGATTAATTAAATTAGTTAATTTACTGGTAGTAAGTGGAATTAATTGAAAAATGAATAAAACAAGCTACATAAACTCCCCGGTAAAATCTGTGCCAACATTTTAAAACCTTAGTATCCCTTCACACCAGAAATTAGGCCCATGCTTACTGGACAATATCACTGAAAAATCTGCTTTCAAGCTGGTTGCTGATAATGAGCTAGCTTAGCTCATTATGTTGTCAGTGTGGGAAGAAATTATCTAAAATAATGATCAAATTAGTAACACAACCGGTTTCTCGTCGCTTTTCTGATTTTGTAATCTTGTTTCAATACAAGTGTTTATGTGTATTACCGAGAACATGCTGGTAGTTGATCCTACGTACTGTGTTAAAGATATTGCAAATCACAAACTCTGGGCCTTCTCCGATTCAAAACCAAAGAAAAATCAATAACAAAAATGTGGTTTCCATGGAGTGCATGCAGCTATCTGTACGGGTCTCCACTAATACTGCATAAACATAACCGGATAAAGATTTCTGTGAGTCTATTTACCAGAACTGGCTGGTCAACCTTAACACTAACTGAGATCATGTGATACAGATAACATTAAAAATGAATAATAATTTCACAAAGTTGCTACTCCAAAAAGAAACAAATGTCTCTTAACACATTTTGGTATACAACTTTAGATTCAGTAAAAAAGCTAGATAAATAATGCGTCTTTTTGCAATAGTGAATATCTGGAAAGCAAAAATACGGCATAAAGACATGCTGTCCGCAAACTACAAATAAATCGGCAGAAATTAAACCATAAGCCCACTTAAAGAAGCCATAATTTGCATAAAAAATAAAAAAAAACGTTTAAAAAATACAATAATCTCAGCCTAAGAATCTTCTGGCCTCAGTCTTTGCCTCTGATTATGATTTTTTTCACCATTTGTCGTCGTGTTTTTAGCCTGAAGCTCGTCTGGTTGAAATAATAGTTCACTCCAGATCATTTGGAGATGAACAGACACTCAGTTGGAAACTTGCAAACACGAGCCGACTGCGCTCGGCCCACAAATTGGTCGGTCCGGTCTTGTTGTCTTGCGCCTGTCTGCTCAACCTCAGGAAAAAAAATAAAAAAATAAAACACTCGTGTAGTTTTATACAAACACAACTGACAGACAGCATGGGCAATTTAAAAAAAAGGTGGAGGAGGAGGAAGGAGACTCAGGATAATAAGCTTAGTTCATTTACTCTCCCTCTTCACCATTAGCCTCTCCTCTACCTCCCTCTCTATCTCTCTCGTCCATTTCAAAGTCAATTACTCCGCGAGCGTCTACCCTGGGATGCGCTGGCTGACGGCAAGTCATCTCCATGGCAACGCTGTTCTGTATCTCCCTCTAGTCACCTCAGTATTATTTCATCTGAGTCATTGTCCTCATCGCTGTGCTTCTACCTGTGACCTTTGCAGCACACGCACGACAGGGATCAAAAGAGGAGTCCGCCAACACACACACGCACACATTCTACATCGGTATGGATGTAATCTGTATGAGCGTTATTCCTTTACACCCAAATACAGGAAGGATAATATTTTCACGTGCAGTACAAAGAATCCTGCTGGATGTTTTCTTGGGGGCCTGCTGCGAGTTTTCTCTGGCACAACTCAAGCTGTCTGTGCGAGTTTTAGGATGTGTGTGTGTGTGTTAGACGAAGCCAAGAGAAGACACGGGCAGCTGCAGCTCTTTGTTTTGCAGTCCTGTTGACACTGGTTATACAATGTACGCCAGTCAGTGTGTGTTCTGAGGGTAGCGTGTGTGTATGCATCAAAGTGTTTGAAGATGGGTCAGGGGCTAAGTGTTCGGGCCTCGGACTTACCCCCCTCTCACCTCCCTTCTCCTGAGTTTTAACAGGCAGAGTGAGCAGCTTGTTATTATGTCCACACTGTGTGTGTGTGCGTGTGTGTGAGAGAGAGAGAGAGAGAGAGAGAGAGAGCTGAAGCTCTTAAAGAGACGGACCGTAGAGCATCTACAGCTTAATACCAGCTACCTGTGTGTGATGGGTCTCTGCAGCCTACTGTAAACACACTTTGATATGCCCTGAACAGACAGCTGGGGTTTGGAGATGTGTGTGTGTGTGTGTGTGTGTGTGTGTGCGTGCACGTGTGGACGTGTGAGTGCGTGTGTGTGGGAAGTAAAAAAAGAAATTGAAAAGAAAATCTTACCGGACAGAAAAGCAACTTTCTCTTTGAGGATGGGGAGCACTTCCATCGCTCTTATCTCCTCATTTCTCCGAAATCCTAAAGAGGAGCAGAAGAAAGAAAGAAAGAGAAAAAAGCTTAAAGCTGAAGAATAATAAAAGAAAACATCTCTGTTTCTTTTTTCCTCTCTAGGTGAGCCAAACGTGTTTTTTTTTCTCTCCCACCCCTTCAGGGCAGATTACTTTGGGACAAAGCAGATGCCGCCTAATTGTAATCTGGAGATCTGCGCTTAAAAACACATGCAGCTGGGTTACGTCACGATTTATTGTCTTTTTCGCTTACACACTTGGAAAAGACAAAGCTGAGAGTGAACAGCCGGAGAAACGGCTGCAGTGGGAGAAAGAGAGGCCAGAAACAACAGAAGAAAAAAAAAGACGGGCCTCCTAGCTCTACTCTGCTGACACTACACAGTCGCCAACGTAAAACAGCCGAGTTTGAAATGTACATTTAAAGCTTCCAAATGTACTTTTTTTTTTTTTTTTGCTAAATCAATTTTTAAAAAGACCCTTCAGATATAATTTGTCACCTGCAGAACAACATACCGTGGCAATTTCTTTGTACTTGTGTAGTTATTTTGCTGCTAAACCTCAATTAGGTGATGGAAAACATTGCGTAATTGGTTAGCATCTTTAAATCTGCAAGCAGCTAACAAGAATCAATGAACACATTGTTCTGGTGGTGACATCACATACGGCAAAAGGCAACTAACTAGTCATTTTGTGTTCATTTGTGTTTTTCCAAGTTGTTTTCTTGTATTTTTTCCAGTTAAATTACTCCTTAGAAGCTGTTCACCATTATTTGGTTGCAGGAGAAAAATTATTGAGGAAAACTTGGGAACAATAAAACAGGACCAGAATGGCCTGGAATGGAATTCACAAACCAAGTTGAAATCTTCAAGAAGTTTATCTAATTTACCTCCTGTGATGTCATAAACTAAAATACACAAAAAGAAGAAGCAGATTTTTCAACTTCGCCCATCGTAAAGGGGTAGCATTAAATTTTTTCCACATATATAGTGCCATTCTGTACCACAGTCAAGTAACTCTGTTAACTTCAGTTGTTATTAAAAAGTTATATATACATATATAAAAAATGACTTGAAAAGAAATTTGACTTCACAATTTAATTGGGCCTTTGTCTCTTCAAAAAGTCCTGGTCTTTCTGAAACTCCGCCTTCAGGAAGTCATCCCATCCTCTAGTAACCCTTTAATAGAGAGTTTACCAGTGTTGAGAAGTAGCTCGTGTAATGAGCAACTTCCAGGTGTTTGCTAATTGCCACTGGCTAGTCTGAAGGAGCTGAGAGAAGGCTGTGAGGAGGAGCTCCATCCTCGAAGGCGGAGCTAGGTTCACCCAGGCATTTTACACAGCTGAATGATTGCTATAGGAGATTGATTAATTTCTCAGACATGCATGAAAGAATCTAAGCAACACTTCAGGCATGTTTGTTTTTGATGAGGGACTAACATTGTAACATGATGTAAAAGCTCAAAAAGTCAATTTTACATGACACTGCCCCTTTTAAAATCGTTTTAGGCTGTTGAAATCTTAACATGAAAATGCAGATTTTCTTATTAGCATCTTTAAATCCTCAAGCAGCTGACAAAAACACAATAAACATACAATAGTCTCAAGCACCATATTTGACCTGATTCATTTGAGAAAATTTTTTCTTGAATCCTGTACAGTCTCTGATTCTTTCTGTGTTAATATTTTTGTTTTTGTGTGAATCTGCATGTCTCCATTTGCCTTTGCTGCTGATATTTCTATGCTATTCCATTCTATTTACTATACTGCAACTGTCTGATGAATCATTGAACAACCCAACACTGTCATGTATACCAATAACACAAAACCATTCATGGATTAGTTTTAAATTACCTTAATGAGGCATTCACAGGTGCAATACACAAACTCTAAAATTCTCACCTGGGAGAGAATTTTAAATAAAGTCGTTTTTATCAAAGTAAGCAAACTGTTAACAAAAAAAAAAGCCTGAATGTAAATGTAATAACCTCAGTTCAGCTTCTCAGACTGCAAATCTTATTCATTCGCTACTGTGTAATGAATCACCCATTAGCGGCTGAACCTTCACTCAGTTCCTTTCTTCCTAGTACCGCGGTGAAAATCTTGTGAAAATCTCCTGGCACACAAAAGAACTGATATGATTTCCACGCAAGGATATCTGGAGCAAATATGGAAAATAATGGCAAAAAAATTTTTAATAATCTGGCAGGGATACCCAGCACAGCTAACCATCACCCTATAAATGTCAAACTGGATGATCTCATGGGCGTTGTGGTGTGAATTGTAATCCCGAGCTTAAGTTGAGGAGATATTTAATAAGTGAAAACCTGCTTAAGTAACTGCCGCGCACAGACACAGCATTCCCTAAAGTGATTATCTCCCATCCGAGCTTCAGCAGACAGGAACACAGATTTTGCCCTTCAGACAGAGCAAACGTCTGGTTAATGTGACTGATGAGCCGGACGGGACGTGTCCGCCCATGTGTCTCTGTGACATTCTGCCTCACTAAGACTCTCTCCTCTTTTCCCTATTCTTAGACATCAGAGTCAAGACCGTCTCTGATGTGTTACTCTCAACATCGTCCTTTTTCTGGGACGTTTTGCGACAGTAATCTGCCCAACATACGCAGAGAGCTGAATCTGTGTCAGTATCGGTCTTCTATGCTGCTGCCAATGACAGCTATAAACAGCTGGTCAGTATTTTTTCAGTCAAAGGTACCAAAGGGCTACAGGAGCACCCTGATAACACTCTTTGGAGAGGAAGATCTCATAGAGAGAAGTAAACTCCATTAACGATTGACTAACTACTAATATATATTTAAATTAGGGCTGCTAATTTAGGGACAATATGGCTGAAAAATGCATCATGAAAGCATTTCAGTAAATATGGATAATTATTGGTTCATTTTCTGAAATAATACCAAACTGGTGGCATGGCTTTTCCTGTTTTATCCACAGTTCTCCCTCCACATTGTTGTTTTTTATTTTTAAGCAGTTATGAGGCACAGTGGCCAAACCTTAAACTGCTGCTGAGCAAGTTACCAAAAAGGTTGTTGCTAGGTAACCAAAGAGTGATTGAGTTGGTTGATGCCACCAACTTTGCTTAGCTTTCCATGAGAAGCTGAGCGGCTAAAGCCTTCCTTCTGCTTTAGCCTAGGGAATGCTGATTCTGGATCGGATTTCATGAAATTATTGAATATTCTATCAGACGTATTATCTATTGATACTGATCACAATATATATTGTTATTGATTTATTATCCTTCCCTAATATATAAATAACATAGGGATGTAAATAACAATTATTTAATAATCTACAGATTATTAATCCATAGATTATTCTGACAATTATTCTCATGTAAAAAATTTGGCATAGTCTACATATTTTTCATTTTTTATACAATATTAAATGCAAATAACCAATTTAATTTATTTTTTTAAAGAAGAAAATAAACATTTAATTGCCTAAATACAATAACATAGGATTCCTTTAGTAAATCTAAACCAGGTGAAGTTCAAACCACTTGAGGAGTTTTGGCTAAAATCTATTTACAGACAAAGTCATTTTTATCTTAAATACAACATGTAGATGTTTTTGTACAGTTTTGGATTAATTACGGCTCTGACTGTGTTCTTTTTCCAGTAAATGTCAGTTTTATTTTGACAATTAATCTACCACTAAATTAGTTGAGGATTATGTCCAGAGTCAATTGATTACAATTAATTGTTTCAGCCCTAATACAATATATATTTTGAAAGGCACTATGAATGGCTTTATATCTCATTTTGTGTGCGGTAATTACATTTAAAGTCTGTAACACTGAATTAAAAATAAAGAATTAGAAGTAACTCCAGCTTCTGCTCACAGCAAAGTGTTGTATTTAATAGAGCATGGTAATAAGACGGTAATCTCTTCTGCCACCTGAGGAAACTGGTGACAATCAGGGCTTGTTTCTATCTTTACTCCATTTCACTCCCTCAACTGGTTCCCCGCCTTCTCTCAAGGGAAAACACAACAAATTAGCATGCTTAACTACATTTCCCTGCGCGCTCGAGTAGAAAGTAGTCGTCTGTGGAAATGGAGTGAAGACCAATAAGTTAAGGTTAAAAACTGGGAGCAAATCCCTAGAATCTGAAATTGTGAAAGCTTTCTTTCTTTACTCTCCCATCATTATATAACATTTGCTACGTTTGTATCTGCCGGTAACACTGGGAGCAGCTGGAGGAGCTTAGCCCCACATGTGAGCGAACAAAGAGATCAGTCTGGATTCTCTCACTATTGAGCCATTTATCATCTGAAGCAACAACAACGTTTGATCAGGCCCCGCAAACTGCTGTCTGCCTGGCCGGCTGCCACTGAGCAGGAGGAAAATCAAAGGTCAGGGGGGGGAGAAAAAAAAAAGACAAATGTTGACAAGACTACAAGCTGAGGACCGCAATGTGTGTGTGTGTGTGGGCGTGTGTGTACGAGGACAGCAGAGACTGACCGCACTAACCATGTGAGCTGGATACTGTGCGGTGAAATTTAACAGTCACTGGGTTAGAATTTGCTCAGCGATACAGAATCTTCTGAAAATACATCCGAAATAAACCCGACAGTTTATTGGAGGCATTAGATGCTTTTCCCCTTACTTTAACCAATAACTCCTGTAAAATCCAGAGTCTTGGGTGAGGGTGCACCGATTGCAACTTTTTGGCCGATCATCACATCTCTTTCCAAAACCTGAACTACCAATACTAATTTTGACTTTCTCTTTTGCCTGAAAAATGGCTAAATAAAGATTCAAAGTTGCTAAATTGGGCTAACTTTTGTCACCCCGATGCACATGTGCACATATGACCAGTCAGCTCTCTCTATCTCAAGGTGACAGTGGCTGATTTTCAGACCTTTCCGAAGGTAAATACGATAGGTGGATAAGATCAGTTTCTCAAGTGAGTATCAGCCGATCGGTGACCTCCCAAAATTAAGGAAATAATCATTCATCCGATTCATCGGTGCCCCATTAGCCTCGGGTGGAGCACATCTGCATGTTGGACTCGATATAGTGCATAGGGTTATAAAAGGAAAGTTTAGAAACCAAGTCTCATCACTTTTCTGCACTCTGCCGTGCACTGGGACAGGAGAAAGTGGCACAGCAGCTAAATATAGAGTAGCCAGGTCACACCCACTCTCTCTTACAAACACACACTTAGCTCATGCAGAGGGACAGGGAGACATTTCTGGATAAATGATGAGCAAACACAACTTAAAAAAAGAGGGAGAGCTGGACAAAAATGGGAGGCTAATGAGACATCTTTGAGTCTTCATAACTAGGCTGAGGGAAAATAAGTGTGTAAAATTGAACACGGAGTGATGGAGGAACGGAATAATGAGCTGGACTGAGGAAAAGGACTTAAGAAAAACACTGTCAAGGCTCTCCTGTCTTTTATTTCATCTTCCCCAACTTTGTTTTTTTCCCCTTTTCACTTTCTCTTCAGAACGTTTAAACTTCACATCTATCAGGGTTACAATGAAACTAACTTATCTGGCTATCTTCGCCAGACAGGAAACGGTACCTGTCAGCGGAATGAGGGCAGAGCCGGTGTGCGCGTACTGCCACCTGTGATTGATCGCCCAACAAGCCATGCTTGATCACTCTTGCGTAAACCGTGGGGAAGAACATCCATAAGTCGCCGTGGATTCGGCTCCTCTGACGGAGAAAGAGTCAGCCGCCGTCTTCAGCTCTTGATCCGCCGAATGGTTGACGTGTTGAAAGGACCCACAGTGGGCAGAGCTACGGCAGCAATTAAAGCTAATCCTGGGATTCCTGAGGCGAGATATTCCAACGCTCCAGACGACCAAAAACCGAGCATTTCTTTGCCGCTTCCATGCACGTCCGCATGGAAAAGCTGAAGCAGACGTTTCCACGGCGAGGGACGCCTCACCTCGCGCCAGCCGCAGCATCCAGTGTGCATTTCATGTGGCATAAGGTGAGCCGCTAATCTCTCTGTCTTTTGGAAAGGCAAGTTCCCTGGGGTAATCCTAATTGTGTAGGAGGGGCAGTAATTATAACATGCCTGCACTGCATTTATGAACCCTAGGAAGCTGCTTAGCATAGCATGAGACTTGAGGTGGATGGGGAAAAGTCCTTACAGTGAAGGAGGGACTTGGCTGCAACATCAAAAACACATCACAAGTCTTTCCAGGGAAGCTGGAGTAGACATTTAAACTATCTGTGGTTAAGGCAGCGGCCCACGTTCACTTCAATCTGCAATCTGCAAGAAAGTAGATGAAAAAATAAAATCTGGACACCTAGAGTTGGGGATTGTACAAAGGCAAGAGGCAGATTTGGTGTGTAAGTCAAAAAGTCAATGAATTATTGCCAGGCAACTCAACTCACTTCTAAGGTTTTGTGAAGAAATAAAAAACATCAAGTTCTAATATTGTTCCAAGCTAATCTCAAGAACACAAACACACTACAGATAGTTGGAAGGGACAGTCTGTCAGTTCCGAACTACCTGATGTCTATCACTTCAGACAGCAGCAAAGCTTTCCTGGTGTGGTCATCTTAGCCATAACAGAATGCATATCACTCAAAGAATCATCCAAAATTACGACAACTGAAGTCTAAAGGCCTTGATTTCCTTAATTTTGGGAGACTGGCGATCAGCCGATACTTCCATGGGAATCCACTATCTACGTTTGTAAAAATCTGAAAAATCAGTAACTCTTTGCCAACTTAGCAACTTTCTCAGTATGTTTAGCAACTTTTCAAAATACGTCTGGAGCACTTCACTTTAGATAGAGGAGAGCAGGGTAGAGATGTTTGTTTTATACAAGACGAGATTGCCTAATGTTCACAACTGCTTAAGGTGTTTATGCAGAAATATTAAATTCACACACCTGCTATAAATCTTACTTTTGCTTTTCATGTATTGCATCTAAAGCAGTTGCCATGCATTCATCTGCTTGCCCAGCATAGATTTTGCTAGTTAGATGAACTTTCACTGTGTTTTTATCCCCACATGACATAGATCTTTGATGAACAAATGGAAACAATCTTGTAATTCCTTCATTTTTGTCTTTAATTTATAAACTACTAACTCTACCAAAGAAATTGCAGCACATTATTTCTTGTGTCCTTTTTAAATCCTTCAAAAGAAGACAAAACTGAATCACTGAAATTCAGAATCAGACAGAAATAAAAGAACAACAAATGCTTTTATTTCTCAGTGTCTCTTTGGCTTACCGTAGATTATAGCAGCATTTACTTTAACGACGGCGAATACATTTAGAAAGTGAAAAACCTCTGTCGGCCTTAAATCCACCCCAGGAATCTTCTTCAAAAGACTAAAGTGAACTGCTACAGCTCTGATTTTCCCCGCAAGACAAAACTAAACCCAGATCAGTTTTACCCAAACAACAGAGTCCCAATGTTTCACGTGGTGAAGGGACATGCGGAGGGTGTGAAACGCGGCTATCACCACTAAGGCTGTTCCCCGTGAGTCAGAGAGAGGGCAACAGATGAGAGCGAAATGCCAGACGTGTCCATCATTCTTCGCAGAAAACGACCCAGAGTCAAGCGCTCACCATTCCGGGCCACGACCGTCGCCGGGTCGGGTTCCCGTTCCTGTCTCGGAATATGTCAACACTCTGCTCACCTCGGAGACTTCCTCCGAGGGGTCAAGTGGGCATTAACTTGCACATGCGACAACAAAGCACTCAATGTAAACAAGCTTACTACGTGATTATGACAAATACTTCAGGGTGGCGGCACCGGACGGTGTCCATGTTTAGAAAATAGGGGGGTAGGAGGGGAGTTGGGAAACACAACAGCTGCCTGGATGGGGACAGACGGGTCGGGTGGTGCAGTCAGCTGAGGCGGTGAGGAGAAAATATGCCGACAAATGGAAGCTCTCGCTCAATCTTCTCCGTTTGATTAAAGGGTAGTAACACGCAGGCTCAATCTCTTAATGGCTCCGAAGCAGCTGATGGGGTCAATCTGGTCCTGGGCCAGCTGGCGTAACTCGGGAGGAACCAGAATCGAGAGCGCGCGCGTTTATGTGTGCGTGTGTGTAGCTCCGAACTTCCCACGTTCACATCATGCCAGAAATTCCAGGTTGAGGGATGTGTGGGAATAGCAGGGATTTTTCTGAGGTTGAAGGAGGGTATAGGAATAGCGCGTCGACAACACAACCCCTCCGACCCGCTCAAGAGTAAAGCCTCAATTGAAAAAAAAAACTGGACAGGATAGTTTTTTTTTTTTTCTAGGAGCCCTGCTGCTTCAACATGGGAAAACATCTGAAAGGAATTAATCTAATTTTGGCTGTTTAAATTGATTTATCTCATCATGGAAAGGTTTTACATTTCCCATGATCCAAAATTTTGATTTTCCAAGCCACATGTACGATGGAAGCGCTGGACTACTTTAGCTTCCGCATAAAAAACAGGATTAAGTTGCAAACGGAAACAAGTGCAGAAAGAATAATAATAAAAAAAACACATTTGGAGACTGTGCATTCACGCCAGGCCTGCTTACTCCACTTTAATCAAACTCCAGTCCGTTTGTCTAGAAAGTCCACTTCGCTTGGGGAAGTGTGAACGCGAAATCAAACTCTGGTCTGGCTAAAAACCCTCGGTCTAAGATCCACTGAAGTGAACTCTAGTGCGATTCCAAAGAGTATGTGAACGCCAAGCAGACCGGAGACCGCTCCAAAAGCAGGAAGTGGACTACAGCGCAGGGTTTTCTGGGTAAATAAAACCAAAACTAGTGTGAATCTAACGCTAGCGTGAGAAACGTCAACAACAAAAGAGAAATTCTAAAGCCGCTAAACTCTCACGCTACTCCATTTTTGTTTACAATTCATGAAGAAGGAAGTAGCACTGTTTTAATTTTAAAAGTTGTGGGAATGCGATATGAATCCATGGCATCATTAGCTGCTTCAATTAGCAGATTTTGAATAAATAATCTGATAGACTGTAAGCAACTGAACCTGGGAGATTATAGAGTGCTTCAGTATATGAATGAGCCAAAACATATGGCCAATTCAACACACACTAAACCAACCATCTTTACATTCCCATCCAATACACCGAACTGTTCTTGTTGCAACACGAACAAAAAAAATAGGTGAAATAATCCGTCTCTGTATCTAAAATGGCCAATACAAAGAAAACATTTGTTTTGAAAACGCCTCCTGCATCAGTACGAAATTTTCTGTTATTCTTGAAACGATTTTCTCTTTTATTCCCCTTCTTCTTGCAAACAGATTCTTTTACTCAATACTCCTCTGAGGCCTTTTTCACAGAATTTCTGCTAAACAAGGTCCTGGAACTGTGAGTGCCATGGAGAAATATTCAGCGAGTCGACTGAATCCAGTCTTCTTTTTCACCTGTCAAATAATCACCTTGTTACCGGCCGAGTCTCAGCCATGACTGATTCACTGTCCTGCTCCCATCCTCATGAAGTTTTGCACCTCCATCTCTCCAAAACTTTTTTCTTCGCCGCTGACTACTTTCCGAAAGGCTTTATGCTAGTGTGAACATTTACTGTCAAATGTTTGCTTTAACAACGATGTAAAAAAAAAAGAAGAAAAGACGAAAATCCAAACTAACCACGAATGGATATTATCATCGCAACTTTCAAAAATATTGAGGGATCATGTTTTCCTAATTTAAAATATTATGGAACTACTAAAGGAGTGCACAGATACTGGACTGTTGTAATCAAACTATTGTCATTGATTCCCCCCTAATTAGTTGTATAAAGTACAATACTGGATGAAAAAATGGACACTTAATTCAGCAATATCTATTTGTTTTTAACTGAATCTGAACTTGTTAGTTGCTTTAACAAAATTTTCTGCTCGACTCTTGTCGTTTTTGTAACAAATGTTCTTACTGATCCTTACTAATAAAAAGTATATATATTTTCTGTGTGACTGTAAATGTATGGCGTTGTTTGCAACTTGACAGTAAGATATGAATCACAGTACACCCATTTCCAAAAAAAACAGACTACGACACTACGGAAAAAGAAGTCAATTTAAGCGCAAGTTTCAACTCTGTTCACCGAACGCCATGTTGGAGTCTTTGAAGAATCAAATAAATTGCATAAATTTTGCACCGTAACTCAAAGTAGCCACTCGCCACGTACCGAATATACAGTTATCCTCCTCATTTGTTAAAAATATTATTTCCATTAGATCATCGCAGTCTGCCACTGACTCGCTCTCTTCACTCCTTACCCTGCCTTAGCTATCATTAGTCCACTTTAAATCTGACGGCTCCTGCCCCACTTTTCTGGCCTAATAAAGAGGCTCCGACTGGTCGTGGCACCGGTTGTATTACTGTGCTCCGCAGAAGCAAGACGAGCTAATCTGATTGGCCGACGGGCTCTCACGCACAGCTGTGCCACGGTAACAATGCGTTCACTGTGGAATCCAGCTGGCACTGGTTATGCCACTGTACACAAGCTAACAAGTGAGTGACCAGTCAACAAGAAGGAACATCTAATTACGACCTGCTGGTTCAGCTAGGCCCGAAACAGATGAGTTCCTGTCAAAAACACAAAAGCACACACATGGTCGGTAACAAACAAAAAGAATACACACACCTGTCGAGTTTGTGTGGTCACATTAGGTAGGGGAAATGTCGACGTCCAGTGCTTCTGTTAAAGCGGGTGGGAGGAGGGGAGTAAGACTAATGTAAGAGAGCAGGGCCGGAACGAGGCATAAGCAAACTAAGCAGCCGCTTAGGGCCCCAGGGCCACCAAAGGGCCCCCTCAGTGGAGCTGATTTATTTTTTTTTTTTAGTAACAATTTCTATGTCATTATAATAACAAAAACACACACGATTATTAAAATTAAGGAAATCGGCGCCCAGAAATCGACTGGCCGATAAATGTATCCTATATTATACATGTATATAATGCAAACAGCACTGCCAGAGATGCAATAAGTTTATAGCAGGTGTGTAAATGATCTAATTGTCTAACTGTTATTCTAGCAATCCACATTGTTAGCAGAAATAGAGGGCCCCAAAACCAAATTTCGCTTAGGGCCCAAGCCATGAAGGTTTGGGGTATACAGTATACAGGGTATACCGTAGTATATCCTGTAAGAGAGGGTATACTACGGGAGCACGGCGGGAAAGTGGGGTAAAAACCGGTAGGTTCCCAACCAAAACGGGAGACTTGACAGGTATGCGTATACAATTACTTTCTATTCTATTTCGACAGATTAATTTAGACGTTACTGTCTTTTTAAATTCTAGAAAGACTTCACAGTTCGGACTTAAAACATATAACTGCAGAAGCTCTTTGTCTTTCATCTTTTGTCTAAATTCCCCCCCAAGAACCAACTTCTGCCCTGGAAGAAATCAGAACTGACAGCAGACCGTCTTCACTTTCTTTCTGCTCTCTCCGTCTCATCCAGACCTCTAATAGCAGGGTAGTCTAACCGAGGCAGAAACAGGCCAGGGTTACCCCAGCGACCCAAACACAGCAGGAGAGCGGGTGGAACGGGGAGAAGGGGGGACTGTGGAAAAGAGACCGAGTTGAAAGACCGCTTGTTATCGGTGCCAGCAGTCCATTTATCCGGGTCTTTTGCCACCACCTCTGTTTGATGAGCCGTGACGAGACAAAGAACGAGGCTCTGTTTGCATTTCATCGATTAAAGATCCCCGAACACTCTCTTTTTTTCCTTTTTTTTGGCGTTTCCTGCCTCCCTGGGTGAGGTTCACCTACGAGATTTCTAAAGAGATGTATTAATATTCACAGATAGAGGCAAACCTAATTGTTTTCAAGCTGCTGAAAAGCGCCATCTGGAGGCGAAACAACGAGCTCGCACACATTCAACAGAAGAGCCGATCTATATTTTATACTTGGCAGGATTAGTTTTTCCTTTTTTAGTCCTTTCTAGTAAAAGCTGCCAAACAGTAATGACACAAAAAATCTGTGAAAGCCCAGAGGCTTTAACTGCATCACACACAGTGCTTACAAAAGTATTCATACCTCTTTCACTTTCCCAACATTTATTCACATTACTACCGCAAACTTTACTGTATCCCTTTAGGTTTTTTTCTGTAACCGGTCAACACTAAATGGGTTGCTACTGTGAGGAGGAAGGAAAATATACATGCTTTCACAAATAAAAAGCTAAAAAGCAAAAGAAAATGTTAAGACTGATGTTCTAATTGCAAAACGTGTTCTGGTCAGATTAGACAAAAACTTAACTTTTTGGCCCCAAAAATGCCAACTGTGGCAGGATATTTACACATGTGTTTGTGGTGGTATGCAATCACAGCTAATCAGAAAAAAGAAGAACTAATAAATGGTCAAATTTTATTGTCGTCTCAACAGCACCACAAAATATCGTGAAAAGACTCTAAGTCCATATCGCCCACCGCTACGATGAAGCATGGTGGTGGCAGCATGGTGCTATCGTGGAAGAGAACCCGTTGAAAGCAGTTTACTTTGTAGGACCCCAAACAAACAACCAGAGCTACAATGGAATAGTCAAAGTCCAAACAATTTAAAAAATGAGGATCACTGACGGAGCTTGAGCTACTTTTCAAAGAAGAATGTCCAAAAGTGTTAAGTCTCCTGATGTGAAAAGTTAGTTGTCTTCAAATACTTTCAGCCTTAATAATAGCAAAAGGTGCTTTTACGAAATGATCAACTCAGAGGAAGCAGAAAACAAATACGTTCAGTGCTCGCTTGATTTGTTAAAAGGTTTGAAAACAACTTGCCGGACAATTTATCGGCTCGATTTCCTTTATTTTGGAAAATTAGTGATCGGCCGATACTTACATGTGAAACCTATCTTCTATAGGCAGGCAACGGTCTGAAAATCAGCCACCGTCCTGTTTTGCTCGGCTGTGAGAGAGGGCTGAAAATATTTTAAAATGTGAAAAATACATGACTAAAAAAAGAGATTTTTTTCATTTGCTTATTTTAGCTAATTTAGTTGTTTATTTTGACAGCACTGGCTCATATGCATTTAAAGAAAGTTTGCATTGTTTCACAGATATCGCTCATAGGGTCACAACACACTGAAGGCAAGTTGTGACCTTATGAGATTTTGGTATTGGCTTAAAAAAAAAAAAAAAGACGATTGGTCAGAAAACTGCAATCGGTGCACCGCTACACGTTCCAATATGTTGGTCTGTCACTAAGAACCCTAAAGAAACAGAGTGATGTTTGTGGTTGTAATGTTTCAAATAAATATATAAATACTTCAACACAGCACTTTGAAACCTTTAATCATCCTTTTGATTATAAATATCAAGTGCAGATTTCCGGCAGATCAAACGTCAGATTCATATTCCTTCATTCGGTCCCTTTCCGTCTGGATGGACTGACGCTGCCTCCCTGAAGTCCCCCAGGCTTTGGAGCAACCTGCCAACTCATTGTCCTCCTTTGGATCTTGGGTTTGAGATTTTCATCTCTCTCTCTACTCTGAAGGTAGCAACACTAACTATACTCTCAGACCAATGTCAGACATTTTTTGCTGCTATATTACAGTCTCCAGAAAACTAGAAAACTTCCTATTTGGGCAAGAAATGGTGTAAAACATCAAGTCAAGTGGTGGATTTTCAAAACAGAAGAAATTTCATCTAAACTAAGGGAAACACACAGGAGTACACCGAGCTCTGTCGTGACATTAATAACAGCCCCAACAAGTGTTGGTGAAAGAATAAAAAGCTTATTGAAAGGCACACCAAGTTAATAAATGATAACAGAGCAGACGGCGCAGAAGATGGCCACCCATTTGTCTGCCCAAGATCGCTGTGGGAGGGGAGGGAAGAGGCGGAATACCAAGGAGATGTCAGGGATTCGGAGGACAATGACCTGTCACTGTCACAATGCATTATTAATGCTGTTTGCTTGCGAGTGTGTGCGACATGTTTTACTTTCACCATCAATAACACACATCTGTCCTCTGTAGGCAAGACAAGGGTGAAACGAAGCAGCAAAACATCATGTCGGTATTCCTGTGTGTGTGTGCGTGTGTGTTTGTTACCTGCTATCTGGCTCGACACCTCTCCTTTTGGCTCTTTAGGGAGGGATCCATCTGCAGACAAAAAAGTAAAACATTAATAATAATAATAAAAAGAAACAGAACCGATTCAGTTTAATAGGTTCATGTAATCTTAGTGTCCACAGAGAAAAATATTCAATTAGTGCGTCCACAACACCGTGACGACAAGTGCAACTGAAATGTCAGAAAACCCGCCGCTCAATCGTTTTAGAAGTAAACAATCCGCCCGGTAATTGGTCTGGCATTTCAGTCCGCGACAAAAACAAAGAGCCGGCTCACAGGTTAGCATGCAGCTAACGCGGTGAAACTAAGACGATCAAAAAAAAATCAGCTGATCAGAAACACCGTCCTGCTGATACGAACACACACACACAGTTTGTTTAGCTCTTGGCAAAGAAGCAACAACAGATTATTAGTGATTGATCTGTCACTGCAGCAGCAGCAGTATCTCACAATGAGACATTTTATAAAAATGTAAACTTTGAAACTGAGAATATTTTTAGGGGGGAAAAAAAAAAGTTAAGTAATTGTGTTGAAAAGAAAACAAACCCAACTGGTACAATTCTTTATACCTCTGAAATATTTACAGTAGCTGGTGGATTATTTTGGTATTATGTTATAATTTAAAAAATTTTTAGAAGCACATCCCACATGTGTGTTTGTGTGGGAAAAGAAAAGAACTAGACAAAGAATGAAAGAACAAATATTCAAAAGAACGAGAAAGAAAAAATTAAACAAAAACAAAAGAACAAATGAACGAGAGAAAACACAAAAGAACAAATGAAAGAAAGAAAGAAACCTAGAAATGCAAGTAGGTTATAAAAAATAAATAAATAAATGATTGCATTTGTCCCCAATTTTCTGGTGAATATTAAGTTTTCAGAACTATTTTTGTACTAACAGAGCTGGAATAAGCCCCATTTCTGTTACCTCATCAACCACAGTAAAAATAAAAACAACTAAGAAAGTCATCTTGGTGTATGGCAGCAGCGTTCTGGAGCAAACTAAAAGCCAGCTGGTGAGGTAAATCTTCCTCTCCAGGGTCAGTCTGCAGCAGATTACACACGACTCGTCTCCCCGGCATGCTGCAACTCATGACCGGAGCCGAGCGGATCCTCGGCTAGCGACAACAATCGGCTCATTGATGGAGCCTATAGCTCTGGTGAGCGGGCGACTGCTGCCGCAACTGAGGCGAGGACACAGTCAGTGTCATGTGCTGCCGACATGTAAACAAACTGCATGTTGGCCCCACTGACTCTGTGGCACATGCTCCCTCTGCTCTGACTAAGGTCAACTACTTCCTGTTTGTTCCTACAGCAAATGGGTGGAGATGGAGCTTATCCAGCTACAGCAAAGTGGTTATTGAACAGCTGATATATTGCCTGGATGTTAAAAGTTTGGTTTAGATATCAAGATGTACTGGCTTTTTTTCAGTGTATGCCTTCATAAGCTAATTTGGATAAATGTTTGGCTTCAGTTGTTGTTAGGACATTTTACATCAACTGTAAATCACTATTTTGAATTATCATCTCCATATTAGTCATTTCAAAAGCTTTGTTAGTTTAACAACTTTGTCCCCAGGCACAAATCATCTTCTAACTTCAGTAACATCCAAGAGTAACAAAGAAGTGCCAGGATCTTTCCATCTGTTTAATAGAATTATTTGCCACCAGCGCAGAGCTTGGCCAACAACGGCGTTCTGGTTTCTCTTCAAGAATCACAACATACGAAGATTAATTAACATTCAATATATTTTTATCTTAGTGTTCCATCAGGAGCACAGGCAACTTCACGCCTCATCCATGTATGAGAGGGAATTTATTGTAAAACAGAAGTTTACTATTTCTAACATAAGCCAAATGGATTACAAAGAGGCCATTTTTTTTTAGATTAGAAAATAGCGTGGTTATTATTAAAATTATCATTAGCAGTACTAAAGTACTAAAGTAAAGTACTAAAGCAGGCTTTTTCATATCTTTTACCTCAAGAATGAAGATTCTTAGATCTCCAAAAGACTTAAATCTAAGTCTAGCTTTCTCTCGCTGAATTAAATTCACACATTTGACATGTAAATAAAAGCTTATTGCAGCCCTGTGTTTTGTCGGACCTCAGTTTTAAACCCTAAACTGATAATAAAATGCTAACATTCAATAGTCCTTTCATCACAGGCATAGCTTTAAGCAGTTCTTCACCAGTCAAACCAGGCCAGATTCATCTCAATTTGAAGAGCTTATGTGGTTCTTCCACATTCATTGGTTGGTCCATGGATTTACGTCAACAAGAACATCTCAGCCACCATTTTCAATCTGCAACGAGATCGTAGTAGTTGGAATTTATGTGACGGAAGTGGAGATACATAGTGATCTGGACGGGGCAAATCACGACAGACAAATATATCGAGATTGATTGATTGGTCACCCAAAGGTACGCGCTCAAACTGGCGTAATCAGAGCATCAACCACACCTCCTGTGTGTGTACCGACCAGAGACCTTCCCACATTCCTGCCCATAGTCACATCCACTTAGTGAGGAACACACTGCCAATTCACACTCACCCAACTTGGCTAGAACCAATCTTGGCATTGACTGACTAGAGTGAGACTTGACAATGGAGCAGGGGCAAACGTTCACTCAGCAACAGTGTCCCACCAGGAATTGGCAACTATCGAAGTGTATATTGATGGTAAAATTTTATCATCATAAGAAGCATGAAGTTTAACCGTAAACTAAAAGGGTATTGGGGTATTTTTCTTCTTTTCCTACTGTTTGTTCAATGGGAGCAGCAACACTTCTTTTTTTTTTTAACAAAGAATGCTTAAATGCCTTTATTTCTGTGTAATTCAATTGGCCTACTTCATGTTAATAGTGTCCAGAAGTCCCATAAAATCTATAGCCAAGGAAGAACAATCACTTTTATAGTTATCGTTGTAAACTATATGACACACAGAAATGTGATGTCATCGCAAGCTGCCAGTGCTTTGGAAAGTTTAATTTATTCATTGGAAAAAGATCAAATTTTTTGTATCTGCTTCAGTTAAGCCTGTGAAAGAGATGAAAATTGATAAATTGCTCTACACAACTATAGTCAAAACTTAAAATGTTAACTGTTTGCATTTGCAGGATTTGCCAGATATCCTTAAATGGCCAAAAGACAACAACACTGCCAAAACTTTTTGCTGCAAACAGCAAACTTAGGGAAAACTGGCACATAACGTAGGAGACTATTCAGGGAAGGTGAAATTTAGCAGAATTTTTGCCTTTGGCGATTCCCAAGCAATGAATATAGAGCAGAGGAATACACAGAAACTGGCACAAGAGCGTACTTGATTGCAACAACAACCAAAGCCAAAGTCTTGTACAAAAACAAAACAAAAAGGGCATATTGAACTCTAAGAGAAATGCCAAGGTCCCAAGGGAATGTTCTCTAAGTCCGGCTACCTGGGAAAACCTCAAAAGGAATGAGAAGGATAAAGGTGCAGATACAGAGAGAGAGCGAGAGAGAGAGAGAGAGACAAAGGGAGGCACGAGACAGACCTGCATACTTCACATATTTGCAATGCCAAAAAAGAGCACTTAAGCCGTTGTGTGAAACCATGTAATGCCAGACTGCATTTAGAGGTTGGCCACAATCTAAACAGCAGAACTTGTCATTGGGCAGGAAGTCAAACATGCATGGACAAAAGGAAAACGATGCATAATGCATGTGTGCTTAAAGAGACTCATTCTGCCACAAGTGGAGGCCTTTTCCTCCAGGACGGGGGCTGTTAAGAGAAGATATATATCCTCTCGCTCTGCTACAGGCAACACAAGTTACCCTCTCAAACGTCACTCAAGCTGTTTGGATAAAGCCGGAGAGATCTCACAGATGTTCAAATGGCCGTTACGGAGATAAACGCGTCGGGTTCAGTCCTGTAAAACATCCAATCCCTCTTTGCTCTCCCGACAGCGAACCCACCTAGACTTCAGAAAATAAACACTGGCCACACTGTGTCCTAAGAGCGAGCTCCTCTTCTACAGACGGCCCGCTCTCGTCCCAAACACATACCGTTTCTGTCTCTGCGCCCGCGTCAACTGGAGACCACCCTTTCTGTGGGCCTCCCACACTTCCCCTTCTCGGCAGGCCCACTCATCGTTTGACTCACGCAGAAATAGAAACCCCCCCCCCGATCTCTCCCTTTCATTTGGAAATACTAATCGTGTGGCTCATGCTGACTGAACTGGAGGTGTGTGGCGCAAAAACAGTGAGTAATCAGCTGTTGTTTTCAAGGACACAGCTGCAGGGGTCAGACGAAAGACGCAAATGTCAAGGGGAGGCACGGGTAGTAACATGTTGAGTAAGAGGTCATTCATTCAAGACATTTTATGGTTTGGCAAATCACACTAGAAACTAATATGACATACAGAGAGAGAGAGAGAATGAAGAGATTTATGATACTGTGTAGAGCTGAAACAATTAATTGTGATGAATTAATCTGATTAATTCATCACAATTAATTCAGTTGAAATAATAGTCAACTGATTTAGCAATTGAAAATAAGCTAATTAATTCAAATTCACTAAAAGGATGCTATGTAATTACATTATAGGTAATAAAATATATTTCCTTATTTAACAGAGGAATTGGGTTACTTCTTTATTGAGTCTGTTTATGTATTTTTAATATAGTATAAAAAGTGGTGGAAATGAAAAATCTGTAGAATGTCCCAATTCTTTTTTATACGATTAATCAATTCATCGCCAGAATCAATAGAATAATCGATTACTAAAATAAGTTGCAGCCCTAATACTATGCATTAAAACTTAATAAAACTTAGTCACAATTACATAAAACTTTTTTGTTGTACAAATAAAAGAAAATGCATTTAAAATCATTTTAAGGCTGGAGCAAAAGAATATGAGGTGATGTGAAATAAATCTTTAGCTCAGTTAATCATTAGTAAGTCTTTGTGGACCTTAGCTTGACTGATAAAAAAAATAATAAGTCTGTAATTGATTACAAGTTCCAGATTGTTCCTGTAAATTGAACTGTTCACTTTAGCATTGATCATAAATAAATCGTAACCCAGGGAATTTGCAAATTATCTATTATTTTGTTGTAGCAAAGATTGCCCAACGAGAAGGTCAATTCGTCACTGTGTGACAGACGTGCTTAAAGCCCCTTAATCAGGCTACAGCATGAACTCTTTTGTACAGAAACTCTCAATTGGCAAACTGTCGATGCAATCATACTGTGTGCCCTCAAAATGGATCCCAGGAGTGAGAATGCCCCTGTTAGGTGGCCAAGATGAAAAAAACTTCAGCTCTGCTGTGAAGTTCAGTACCACGGGGTGCCAGCCTGAACCAGGACCGCAAGGGGACGATCTCAAAGACCTCCTGTGGTTGACAGTTGGATTTTATACAAGCCACTGACTGGATCAGTTTCTATGGCATTCTAACTCAGTTGCTTGAGGGGGGAAAACAAAAAAGATGTGAAAACGGTTGTGAGAATAAGAATGAGGAATTGTGAGTGATAGGGGAGGGCAGCGGTGAGAAGGCAGTTTTGAATGCACCAGAGAGACCCAAAGAAAAACGAGCACAATGGTCTTTCAGGACTTGTCCCAGTTTGGTTCAGTCTCTTTACTCTTAAAAATAGCAGCGGAGATCCTTTTGGCAATTTTATTTTTTCCACCAATTCTAATCAATTGAAAGATAACTCTATAGTAATGGTGATGCTATTCATTAAACTGAAACCGTTTACTCAGGCTGGCACAACACTTCTTCTTTGTTTCTACTCGGTTCTAAACAGACTTATTAAACTCTCTACGTCTGCATCACTATTCACACACTCAGGGTTGTTATTTATGCTTTTCAGAGAGGAATAGGCAAAGAAAGAGACTTCTCTGCAAAAATGTGATTCCCCCTCCCACCACCCGCCCAACAACATACCTCCTGTCTTCTCCCTCTTTTCCATCTTCTCTCCATGTTTCTCTTTACCGCCTGCACCACTCTTTCCCCTCTCTGGTTCCAGTTTGCTGTAAGGAGACGGCAACGAGGCAGCAAATTTCTCCCCGAGCTCACACCAATTAGCTGTCACGCCGGAGAAATTACAGAACGGGAGCACGACAGATGAGAGGGGTGGGGGGGTGGAAAGTGGGACAGGAACCTTTTTATAAACACACAAAGAGGCGAGAGGTTGGCATGCTGGTGTGTGTGTGTGCGTGCTACACGTTTCTTCAACTTATTCTTCTTCAAAAAAGCAAAATAATATGTAATTTAAATCTATCATAAATAGTCTGACAAATAGGATGATTCCTAGACCAGAGCAGGTACTTTGTGAATGGTTTCCAAACGGGTTTCTCCAAAGTTTGACTGGCCACCTACCCTTTTTAACCCATTTCCATTTTTCTTTAAAAACTTTCGTTTCAATGTATATTAAGTAGTGATGGGTCCGGCAACACCGATGCGTCAGCGCATGCGTCAAGCCCATAGACAAAACCCCATGTCGGTGCGCGTATTGCTTTCAGCAAGTCACCTGACCGATACAGGAACTCTTTCAAAATGACACTGGAGAGCCAAACTGTGTTTATAAGGAAGCGAATCTGTCAACGGGATACATTTGCCAAAAGGATTCATGATCTTTTACAGCGTCAACTATGGAGCCTCAAGGCAAATGAGAGGTTTCGTAGTTTGGGAGCATTTTGATCTTACAAAAAAAAAAAAAAAAAAAAAAAAAAAAAACAGTCCACAAGCATCCTCATTCCAAAGACGTTCACTTAAATTTTCACTTTATGGTACATGTTCACATTATTTATTGACTGTATCTAAGAATATCAAACATATTTTGAATTTAACTGAAGATATGACATAATACAATATATACTATACAATAAAATACAATGACTTAAATCTTATTATATAGACTAGGTCATCAAATCATTCTGTCAACTACCTTGCCTGTAGAGATTTTTAATGTCCAGCAGGTGTCAGTATTCAGTGACACAGTATCAATACAGTTTTGCTATGGGTCGAAACGCTTCATGATGCCTCATTTACCCATCACTAATATTAACATTTAGCACGGTTAGCATTACTAATTTTAAGCTAGTGGTGTCAAGGTGTATTTTCTTGAAGTTTACGAACATTTCTACACCCAGTATGGTCCATGACAGACAGAAGTCAACTTCTAAAGGAGGGTCAGTTTGTTTCTTTAGCAATTTACCAAAACAAAGACGAAAATTGGATAAAGTACTGGCGAAGAAGCAATACACCCGACAATGAGCAAAATTAAGCTTTCCGTCACAGCCGCCTCAATAAACACCTCACATGCCTTTAGAAATGAGAATTTGTTTTTCCAAACATCTTGCTGATAACAATAAAATATAACTTAAGGGTCTTCGTCCCCCGGTAACAGCTTTAATACTGCAGATTAAAGCTGTATTAAGCTCAGTTTAGTAGCCTAGCTAACAGTGTGTTAACTTATCAGAACAATAAGCAGAACATATGACTACCAGGAAAAAAAATATTGTTCAATCACCATTTTGTTTTAATTCCATAATATTTGTAAGGTTATTAGAATACTGCAAATATTTTTTTGGGAAAAAAAGTTTTTATTTTTGAAATATCATGCGTCCACTACAGTGGACATCGGAAGGTCATACATTTGAAATTGGCAACCAGTTTGCCAAAGAAAATATCCAAAAATCAACAATTTCACATTGACAAATCTGTCCATCATCACTAACATAAATATTAGTGTGAGTATCATAGCAATTCCTGTGCTACTGGACTGAGATGTGGACTGTCTTGCTTCATTTGACTCTGCATCTGCTTGCCCTATTTGAATTTCATACTCAGAGCTCTCTGAACTTCCTCTGCTACTGCCTGAAACATTGCATCTTCACCTTCTTCATCAGACAACTTAATATCTGAGTCTCCATCAATAATTTATCCATCCATTTTCTTACACCCTTGTCCCTAGTGGGTCGGGAGGTGCTGGTGCCTATCTCCAGCTAACGTTCCGGATGAGGGTACACCCTGGACAGGTCGCCAGTCTGTCTCCAGGCAGCGACAAACAGGACAAACAACTATGCACTCACACAATCACACCTAGGGAGAATTTAGAAAGACCTATTAACCATGTTTAAGTCATGTTTTTGGATTGTGGGAGGAAGCCGGAGTACCCGGAGAGAACCCACGCATGCACAGGGAGAACATGCAAACTCCATGCAGAAAGACCCTGGGCCGGGAATTTAACCCAGGACCTTCTCGCTGCAAGGCAACAGTGCTACCAACTGTGCCACTGTGCAGCCATCCATCAATAATCAACAATACAATTCTCTCTCCATCTGAGAACAACTTCCTTTCTTTTCATTTAAAACAATCAACAGAGAAAAAAAAAGAACAAAACAGAAGAAATAAAGAAATAAGAAATAAAATTGTCCACTACAGAGGACAATTTTTCAACTTTCAAATACTACGATAAAATAGAGTCCAAATACTTCATAGAATGTTTTAATATGCTGCTAAGAGATTGATTTAAAATATGCCAACAAAATTTTAAACCAAAATTTGCACAATAAAAAGTATTATGCACTTACTTTTTCTCTTCCCATAAAATGTGCTTGTACTGATGGACGCCATTTTTCTGAATGAGGAAAAGGAAGGTTCAAAAGCCCCACCCCTTCACATTTGGTATCATTGAAAAGCCCTAAATGTCCTCTGTAGATACCAAAAGGAATTAATTCAGTAGTATGCAGTGGGTGGGAAATATTCAAG
>CAEFZY010048828.1:0-76567 GCA_903066815.1 Brachyrhaphis roseni
CCGGTGTTGGGCCCTGGATTCTGCCCAAATCGTGCTGCCTGGTCGTTGGACTATTTTTGTATATTTGCCTATTTTGTATTTTTTTCATTAAATCATCATCATTCTATATCTTACCTGGGTCTCCAGCGTCTGCCTCACCTCCTCACCATATCACTCCTTGACAGAGAGTGATTGACAGCACTAAGACCCTCCTCCTGGCTGTGATTGGTTGCTTCTGACTGAGTGGTGTATTTCTGCAGTAGGCATGGGGAGAAGGAGAAGGAGCTTTTTTTTTTGCACAGATTATCTGTCACATGCCATAAAGAGAATTTTGATAAATATGTAAAAACACATATTTTTAATAAAAGTTGCACTCCCCAGTCAATCATCTACTAATGGATAATAATACAGAGGTTTAGAGAGGACATAGTTTTGGTGAGGAAGAGTGCAAACTGACAGCTCCTGCTTCCTATTTTATCTTCTTGGGGTTTTTTTTGAAGGCTTTGCTGCCTCCCCTGGCTTGATAAATATTTGATGGGAATTTGCTGCTTCATCTGCATGCGTTCCAACTTGGGCCCATACGAGCGCAACACTTGCAGAGGCGGCCGTTCTTTCACCCACGTTCTCCCAGAGGTTCTCTTTCAGCTTTGCTCAGAAGAGGGGGAGAGCACATTCCTTGTTCCTGCGACACTTTGTCTTCCTGCACGCAGGAGCCATGTTCCGCTGGTGCATCCGTGCAGTGAGCTGCAGCTGAACATCGACGAACCAAGCTCAAACATGCTGTTTTAAACCTCCAGATCTCACATGGTTGTGTTTTGTTCACCACAAGTAAACTTTTCATGATTTTAAAGTTTCAGCGTTCCAGTCTCTGCGGCAAAACATGACACGAAATTATCTCTGTGTGTGCTCACAAAGCTGTACTTAAGGTGAATGAATGATATTCAATGAGATGTTTTTTCATCCCTTAGGATGCAGTAGACCATAAAATATGAAGATACAGGAAAAAAAAAAAAAAAAGAGGTGGTTACCAAACTACTTTAGACTACTTTTGCTTAAGAAGAACGAAAAGAACATCAAGAAATAATGGAAAAACAAAGAAAAAAAGATTAAAATGATTTCCTTTCAGTTTTCTCTAAAGCAATTTACTTTTTTTTGCTCACATTAACTCGAAAGATCTATCTGTCTGTCTGTCTGTCTGTCTGTCTATACTTTTTCTCAGTTTATCGTAGAAAATGTCAATAAAACACACCAAAGTTGTGAAGTCTAAGGGGTAATATTATGTTGGTAAGACATTGTGTGTGACTGAAAAAAATGTTAGTTTAGAAGGCAGGAGTAAACACAAGTCATTTTAAAACTACAAATGTTAATATGCCAAATGGTCAGTGTCCATCACCAGCATACTATAAGGTGCCAAATTATGTTTTTTTCCCCTCCCTTTTTTTGATTGTATTTGTAAGGCCTTTTTTGTTTGTGGATTTCTCTTCTCTTACTTTACTTCAGTACCAATGTAATACCAATTCTTAATTTGAAGCTCATTTATACAATACATGTTAGCTATTGTGAACAGATGTAGATGCAGAATCAATCTCATGCTGCAATATATGGTGAGTGGGATTCCAAATATTACGAATTAAAAGAAGAGGATGAAAAAGAAAGATCATCCGTGTATGTAAATGTTTTTGTGTGGGCTTTCCAAGCATTTCTTTAAAGTTACAAGATGGGATTCTGATTAACATAATACTCACAGATGGCTCATTTGATTCCACACATACACCTAGTTTGTGTTTACTCAAAAGCACACCCACGCTGACAGCCTTCAAAGTTGCCTCGTACTATGAGGGAGGAACAGTCACGCGTGGAAGGAGCTCGCCAGAACAAAGCTGGAATCTCCCATTTTTAATATGGCGATACACTTAGAAGCTGCACCTCTGCGAATTTCACCACCCATTCAACTTTAACACAAAGACATTTCTGATATGATAATATTCCCGGCATTTGTTTTCATTCAGCTCGTTTGCTTCAAATCACGCGATATGCTGTTTTCACGACCAACGCGCTCAAATGACTATATTTTCCTCCAATTTCTGACGGTCAAATATTGACTTTGCTGCCATCTAGAGGTTAATGACGTATATTACAGGGAGACTCATTGAAGTCAGTGTCGTGAAGGTATTAATATTAACTGCTTTTTCAAAACCTATTTACCAGATATCTAACGACTAAATAGCCCTGAATGCTGTTGAGTTTTTCCGTTTGCTTCACAGCGGGAACTGGTCGCACACTAAATGTGACGTTCGCGACTGTTCCTACATTTTCCAAAGCACTCAAATGCAGCGTGTATGTAACCAACCAATGACGACGGAGGAAGTGAGCGCACGGTATCGTTGTAACGTTCTAGCGACAAAAAGCTAGCTTCATATAACCTACATCACCGTCAACGAGAGGTAATATCTTTATGAGACACTTTGACCGTCGTTATATTGTTTCGCTTCTTGTTTACTGCACAGCATGTCATTTTCTCTCAGACAAGAGACGTCGGCAGTGAAGGTTTAAGCAACAATTTGACGTTTAAAGTAGCTCATTCACTGCTAACTGCTTGCAAAGGTTAGCTCTAACAGAGCCATTTAAACTGGAGTTAGTTAAATGGTGAAGGTTTTGTGTTATCGGCGATTAAATCGTAGTGTTTACTGGCTCTTATTGGGTCCAGTGTCCATGTTTAAGTATTTTTTAATGTGTTTTCTTGAATTGAAATATGACAAATGAATAGCAGTTGTTCACAAGCTTCATTGTGCCCAAGTTACAAAAGCAAGCCAAACAGCTGCTTCCATTTTCCCTGAATGAAGGTTAAATAATAACCTGCATGTCTTCCACGTCATTTAGGAGGGCTTTGTTTGTATCACACTGAGGTTTGCTCAGTTTTACTGAATGCACAGCTCTCTAGTGCCTCACCACAGCATTTTAATCAGGTTTAGTTTTGGGCTTTGACTGGGCCACTTTCATTGTCATGTTGATGACGCGATTTCACCAGTAGGAGAATTGGCTCCTACATTTGGCTCTACTGTACTTTGGCCTACCGATACGGTCGTGATTGTCTCAAGTGTGGGTAAAACAAGGTGACAGTTGCTTTGAGGTGTTTTTGTGGTCCAATCTCAAGCCACACCTTTCACTCTACTTTTGCTAAATTTGTCAGTGGAATTACAGGGGGGGAAAAAATCATAAATGTTTATTTTGTCAGCTGTATTAACTTGCAACAACTCTCAAAATCAACCTTGCTTAATGGCCTCTTGTTTTGTTTGTTAAATGTCACATTTTTCTGTTATGCCCTTTGCTTTTCTGTCATCACATCCTCACCTAGTAGCACATCAATCATTTTTGAATGAGAAGTTAACGCTACTCCACAATGCATCTCGGCTGAATGAGCGCTACTAAGGTGAAACTCAAGGAACTTGAGTGTTTATGTTTCCTAAACCAACTCTGTTTGGACCAGTTTCTCTTTTCTGTTCTGGAATGGCCCCGCCATCTTTGTTTTTATATCAGCTGTCTCAGCTTAAGGACGACCAGGGGCGCCCTCTTCTGGATGGTGGCCAAACAACAGCACAAAAATAAGGTCTAAGTGGATATTAATAGCCTCCTTACGCTATTAGCACGTAGCTCAGGAGGAGTGCGGTAGATGTCAGATTGGACAAGTATCCTGTCAGACCGTCACTTCCCGAAACCACACACACACAAAATAAAAAGCATGCAGGGTCCAATTGATCTGGTCTTTTAAGAGCACCAGAGGGTTCGATTGAAACGAATTTTAATCTAATAAAACATTAATAAACAATTAATATTAAGTGGATTGTTTGCATTACTAGTCACATTGTATTAGATATATAAAAAAATTTTGACAACAGTAAAATACCACTGAGTTTTGGTGCAACAGGCACATCCGGCAAGCATATCGGTTTAACAATGAGATTTGAATAATTATTTACTTTAAAATAATACCTTAATTTACTGGCATTATTATCAATTGTCTTCAAGAAAGTAATCTTCACGTACCCTTGTTTTGTGGTTATTTACTTTTTCTGGCGTAAATGTCTTGGCCCTTTTTTAAATATTTTCATCTCCTGTATATATATATATTTTTTATTTTTTATTTTTTTCATGACATTTACCAAGATATCAACTGTTCATTGTTTTCATGTCGTGGCAGAAAAGCCCCTTTAAGGACTGTCTTATGGATCCTGCTCAGCAGTCCAACAAGGCCAAGCGGAATCGAGGGATGAGGCGCAGCCAGAATCAGTCGGCGGCGACTCCTCCAAAAGATGCCTACGCCAGGCTACTGAGCCAGCACCGCAGCAGTATGTTCGCTTCCTATCTAGCACAGTACGCACAGGACTCGTTAACCCAAAAAGAGGCAAACGACTCCAGCGCGTCGCTCCAAGCCCACAGTGACAGGCTTAACTTGCCACAACAAAAAAAGGACCATGTGCTGATCGAGTTCCCCGACTCAAGCGATTTCTCTCCATCCTCCTCAAAAAAAAAAAGGGAAGAGAGTTCACTGTCCTTATATATGGAGAAGTTAAGCACTTATAGTGACCAGCAGGAGTGTGAAAGGAAGCCAGGTGTGAATGAGCGACAACGACGGGGCCAGAGGAGGGACACCACCACCAGCCGGGACGGAGACATCGAATCCGGCGAGGAGCTTGCCTGTTCGCGAAGCAACGGCCCAAAGAAACATCAGAAACAGCAAAAGAAAAGGGATGATCCAAACAAAAACGCTGGCCCCAAGGCAGCCGAGGTGCATGCCGGGCCTCAGACCCCAACAGCGAACGCTGGTGCAAGCGAGCAGGAGCAAGAGAAAGGGAGGAAGTCGAAGAAGAAAAACCAACCGAAGAAACCAGAGGAGGAGAAAAACAGGGAGGCGGTTTTAAAATTATCCGCTGATCCTCAAACACAGAATCCTAAACCAAAACAGGGTAAACCTCAGCAGCATGCAGGTTAGTTCTGGGAGACGTCTTGGTCCTTCTTGCTTAAAAGAAAAATCTTCTTTGTCACTATTAGGTTAGTATGTCCCTGAGTGAAATCTTTTTTTTGGCTACAGGATTAAATTCTCTAGATGCAAAGGGTAAGAACAAAGGAGACAGGAGATTAAAGAAGCAGGTATTTGAGTCCTACATGAGCTTGGAAGAGGTTTCCCATGGCCTGAAAAGAGGAGAGCTTTACCAGGTACGAGGCGTAAAAAGGTGACATCATCACCCCACTGCATTTCCTTCTCAACTAGAGATTATTTATCTCTAACTGAAGTGCTTGAGTAATTTCTTCCTATTTCCTCTCCAGGGACAATTAAGAATCAATCCCAAGAATTACAATGAAGCCTTTCTTCCGTCTCCTGTAAGTTCAAATGCAAACCTCTTCATAGTACGACCATGAACTACGGTGTAGTTTGGATCCTTTATGTTTAAACGAAGGCAGTTAAAAAATCAGCGCCATGTTTTTGTGTTTCCAGGACGACACACGTGATATATTCCTGGATGGAGTTGTTGCCCGCAACAGGGCGCTTAACGGAGACATAGTGGTGATTCAGATTCTCCCTCAGGAACAGTGGAAGGTGAAACCTCGAGTGTCTCAAAGTGATCCTTTTACTGTTTAAAAAATATAGATGATCATTGGGGTGATTGTGTGATTAAAATATTGATTTATGGTTGAATTTTGTTTAACTCTGAACATGGTTTTGTTAGAGGATGATTGAATTCAATAAACTTAAGTTTGTTTTTCACCAACTGAACTTATCAGGTTGTTTGCGCATCCTTAAAAAGTCTTAAATTTATCTCAAATTAATTTTTTATGTTGACCTTTAATACGTTAATCATAGCGGGTTTTTTGGGGGTTTTTTTTACTGGACTTTTCTGTCAGGCAGACATCTTTATTGCATTCTGTGACTCAAGGCGGTTGTGGCTACCATTAACTAGCTGCTAATATTTTCATCATGGGTTAGTTAAAGTATTGTAAAACATTTTTTTTTACAAAATTAATCTCTATATTTATTGTACATTTGTTGTGATTCAGGTCTTAAATTTCATTCATAAGGATCCAAAAAGGTCTTACATTTGAGTTGGTGAATCCTGCAGAAACCCTGTGTTTATCATAAGCCACTTCAATCACAACACGACCACCAAAGTGGTTGCGTGCACTGATGGCTAAGCTAACTAGGCTATGAATCTGAAATGAGAATACAGATATAGTTTTACATCAGTTGAGTCCTAATTTCCACCACTGACACATTGAATATGATCAAGAGTAGTTAATATTACACAAAATATCCACTTCTTTGGTTGAAAAACACAATGGTTAATTGGTTAAAAGTTGGTAAGATTTACCTCAATAAATATTTTATGATGTTACAAAACTAACTAGAAAGCGCAATAAATATGGAATATAAAAGTTACTAAATCTTATTCGTTTATAACTATGCCACAGCCGCACATTTTTTCATAAATTCAACAGCACATTCAGTTTTCAACATCCTCCACTGCTCAGTTAAACACTCCAGTCCATTCCATTGCTGAAAAAGTTTGAACACTTGTCTCTGCAGGTGGTGAAGTCTGATACCGACTGTGACGGCACCAGTGAGTCGGACACACAGACGGAGCATGTGCTGCGAAAGGCCCAGAAGAGCGCAGAGCATGGTCCAAGTCCTAATGTCAGAGCAGAGAACCAGTCAAGTGACTGGGAGGAACTGCTTAGGAAACGTCCTGATGTCTCTTGCGCTGACACAGGTACTGTGGAGAAGTGGGATCATGTGCAAATCAGCTGCAGTAAAAGAAATAATGTGTCTGTTGTAAGACACTCATACTAGTACTTTCATCTCGTCTCAGGGGAACATCTGGAAGATCCTTCAACGTCCCGAGCCAACGCTGACGTCCTCCAAAAGACGGCTAAAGTACGCTGGGTTTCCTACGTTGGCTTCTTTCTTCGTCTTTTAGTTCCTCCCAAGAGAACAAACAATCCCTTTGCAAAGACTTTTATTTTCAGTCCTGATGCCTGGGTTCTCCTCTACACTGGGCTCAAAGGCTTGGGAACTTACCCACAGCATCGGAGATCCTCCGCTGTACCTTTCAGTTGGCAGGAGGAGTTTTCTTCATGTCTATGCTTTGTTTTATGCCATAACCACCTGGAGTCCAAAGCTGCTTTCCTGCATGTACAGCGTCTAGTGGTTGCTATGTTGACTATGAAGGAATTCTCTCACAGTGAGCTCTGGGTCTTTTTACCTCCCTTATCAGCAGTTTTCAGCAGCTAGTGACTATGCAAATTGAAATCACAAAAATAAATTTGCTTAATGGAAACACGAGAATTAGAAATAACATCTTTTACGACAAAGGGTTTTGTGCTAAATGAGGTCATTTTTGTTTTTCGGTTGTATCAAAGTTAGTGTTTTTCGACATTAGCAGAATTTTGACAGCATTTTGTGCACATTTGTATTGGAAACGCACATCATTGTGTGTCTTAAAGAGATGAATATAAGTTCCTCTCCAGGCAGGTGGCCAACATTTACCCAAGGTCAGTAAAGTCGTAGTTTACTAATTCGGAGTCCTGTTCCTTTATCTACCAGGTGGTTTACATCGTTGAGAGAAAACACTCCCGAGCCGTCACAGGCCACCTGAAGTTCCTACCAGACAAGCCCTTCGCCATGTTCTCTCCCGTAGACCACCGGGTGCCACGAATAAACGTCAAACTCGACGACTGTCCCGCGGAGTTCAGAGCCAACCCGGGCGACTTCGCCAAGACCCTGTTGATCTGCCAGATCACCGACTGGGCAGCCGACAGCAACTTTGCCGAAGGGTGAGGAATCACTTTGAAACGTTAGCATGGAACTTGTTGGTATTCGAAAGCTCTACCTACTATTTCTTGAACGTTTTGTTCTTTTATTCTCTCCTTTTAGCCGACTTGCTAAGACCCTGGGTCAAGCAGGAGAGATTGAGCCGGAGACGGAAGGAATCATGATCGAGTACAATGTGGATTTTTCTGAGTTCCCACAAGAGGTGTTGGACTGTCTTCCTAAGACCCTCCCGTGGACCATCCCACCAGAGGAGATTGAAAAGAGGAGGGACCTCCGGTAGAACCCCAAGTTCTGTTTTCATTGGGAAATGTGATTCATGATGTAGAATACATATATTACATACATATATATGTTTATTTTTAGGAAGGAGTGTATCTTCACGATCGATCCTGCCACTGCCAGAGACCTGGACGACGCCCTGTCTTGTAAACAACTCCCAGACGGTACGCTGCTGCCCTTCACACTCTGTTAGCCCCTTTAAGAGGGAACTACAGTTTCATAAAATGTTAAATATCCTTGTATTTTTTTTTTTTATAACACCAACTGAAGTACAGCTTTATAAATTTCACGCTACACCATATTTGAAGGCTGACTACCAGAGAAAGATTAGGATTTTTGCTCTTTCACAAACTCTCTTAGTTCTCCTCCACTTATCTACTCTCTGTCCAGCTTGTGTGTGATACTGAAAGCACGCAGAGTTAAAACGCAATTTTTAATCTCAGGCAACTTTGAGGTCGGAGTTCACATCGCTGATGTCAGCTATTTTGTGAAGGAGGGCACCTCACTTGACAACATGGCCTCCCAAAGAGCCACCAGCGTTTATCTCGTTCAAATGGTCAGTATGCAGTGAACCCAGGTCTATCAAAGACATTGGTTGTGTATTTGTTGGAGTGAGATGTTTTTACTGGACTTTTTTATTCTTTGATTTTTTTGTTATTTTCTTTTCTTTTACTTCTTTTTTTGAATTTTCTATTCTCTTGGAGGTTTTGGTGTAGAGGTGAGTGATATGGAGTCCTGACTTTTATCACGATATTTTGTGACACTATTGCAATAATGATAAAAATTGCAATAATAAACAATTCACAACTTCTCTTTTAGGTAACCGCTTAGCGACACAAATACTGTTCCTGAAAAACATTCCCATTTGAAATAGGCTTCTTCTGGACGCCACTTATTAAGGAAGTGTGATTTAAATTGTACATTATGACCTGGGTTGATGCTCTTATGGAACCGACAGTGATGAAAATAGTAAAAGTAACATTTCTGATAACACTGTCAGGCTCTTCTTTTTAACTGAAATTTATTGAGAAAACAATTAAGCAGAATTTTTCTCATGATGTAGAAATCTTTCACGCTAAATGACAACTGACTTTGCTTAAGGTGGTGCCCATGCTGCCCAGGCTGCTGTGCGAGGAGCTGTGCAGCCTGAATCCTCTCACCGACAGACTCACCTTCTCCGTCATCTGGAAACTCACACCTGAGGGAAAGGTATGCGCAAACAAAACACGGTCCTGCCTCAGTTAAAAACAAAAGTGCGTTTTTGACAATGTTCCATTAAATCAAACTTTACCTGTGACTTTAGATTCTGGACGAGTGGTTCGGCCGCTCGGTCATGCACTCCTGCGTGAAGCTGAGCTACAACGATGCTCAGCGATTGATCGAGGCTCCTGAGAGGTTGTTCCCTCCCGACGAGCTTCCCCCCATCGACGCCGAGCACACCGTCGACGAGATCCACCAAGCCGTGCTCCGCCTGCACTCTATTGCCAAGAACCTTCGAGCTCAACGCTTTCTAGGGGGCGCTCTTAGACTGGACCAGGTCAGCGCATTTCACTGTTGGCTTCAGTAGCAGCCATGTGGAGCAGGAACATTCTCAACCCTTGATGTTTTTTGTCCCAGCTGTAATCTCCACGGAATTTATTTATGCAGTTAAATAAAGTGACCCATTACTGAGGCAGTAGTCAATCATCCAAACCCAGATCCAACTGTGTGTTTCATGTTCTGTTTGTTTCAGCCGAAACTTTCTTTCACACTTGACAAAGAGTCCATGACGCCCCAAGGTTGTTACATTTACGAATACAGAGACTGCAACAAGTGAGAATCCTCTATTGAACTCATTGTTCAAACATCACAATTTTCTTTTTGCCTCATATTTGGAAAAGCGTTAAACTTTATTAATTTATTTTGGAGAAACATCTCTGAATTAGTCATGTTTTGTTGCTTCAGGCTGGTGGAGGAGTTCATGCTGCTGGCTAACATGGCCACAGCGAACCACATTTACAGGGCATTCCCTACCCTGGCGCTGCTGCGGTGCCACCCGCCACCCAAAGCCAAGCTGGTGAAGGAGCTGGAGGTTCTGTGCAACCAGCTGGGCCTGAACATGGACTTCACCTCTGCAGGAACCATACATGTCAGTAGCTTTACTTTTTAAATAAGAAATGGTGAAAACCTGTTCTGCTTTGCTATTTTTTCTAACTGAGCTAAATCTGTCTTATGGTGCTCAGTAAAATGTCTCCTGTGTTTCTCCATCCAACAGAAGAGCCTCTGTGCCATTTATGGCGATGACGAGTACTCTGTTTACAGGAGACAAGTCCTCAATAGCATGTGCTCCAGACCCATGCAGGTCAGAACTGATCACCATTCTTCTTTTGTTTACAGCCTTTTATATACAGCCTTTTGTTTTTTTTGGGAGGGGGTGTGGATTTTTGAAAAAGTATATCTTTTTTTTCTTTTTTTTTTAAAAGGTTGATTTTAAAAGGGAGGAAAAACACTTTGTGTAATGAGAAATGAGTATTTTTGCTCTGAATGAGCATTTCCCCCTGGCTCCATCATCATTAACATTACTCATAAAAAGGAAAACGCAGTAATGATCCGTGCCGTTTGTGTCCTCAGCTGGCCTTATACTTCTGTACCGGTACGAGGCTGCAGACGGAACATTTTCGGCACTACGCTCTCAACGTTCCCCTCTACACACACTTCACATCGCCCATCAGGCGCTACCCTGACATCATCGTGCACCGGCTGCTGGCAGCGTCTCTGAGTACGTCCCACAAATGACGCAAAAACAAATAAACTCTCTGTTGTCTGAACGAGGGACAGAGAAACACACCCAGAACCTCCAGATCACCCGATGCATTTGTTTTGTTTTCTGTCTGCCACTGTTTCTCCTTTATCGCCTTCACATGCTTTTTCTTTATCCGCCCTGTTTGTAATGTTTGTCTTTCATTGCTGAACGTTTGCACGCAGACCTCGGGCCTCCTTTGGGCCTGTCGACAGAGGAAGTCCAAATACGGGCGTTGCACTGCAATGATAAGAAGACTTTGTCCAAGAAAGTGCAGGAGCTCAGCTCTGAGCTTTACTTCGGAGTGTTTGTGAAGGTGGGTGACATGAAGTTTTTGATTTCCATTAAAGAAACGATAAAAAATGGTTATACTTCATACTCGTTATTCGAATGTGGAATCATAAATGACATGTTTTAGTGGGAAGGCTGCAATAACCTATTTATTATGGGCAACGGCGTGCACAGACATTTTAGGGGTCAGGAGCTCAAGTGGGAAAAAATGGCACCTTGTGCGCCGCATGGAACTTCTTCCCCACATCTATCAACATCAACAACTATTATATATATTTATAATTATATATGAGTTCCAACACCATTTCATTTCTACAGCGGAGTATTAGGCCGTGCTAAAACTGAAATTATGAGAATATAATCACAAGAATAAATACAAGAGTCATAGTAATAGAACTTTCTTCTGGTTTCCACTTTATTCTTGAAACATTGACTTTATTCTCATAATATTATGACTTTCTTCTCGTGAGGTTGCGACTTTTTGACCTTTTTTTAGCATGGCCACAATTTCCATCTTAAATGTAGTTTTAATTGAATTCAGTTAAATATTTAATCTATTTTGCGCAAAACATCAGAACCACTGGCAGTGAAACACATTTACAGCATGATAATGATACTGCCTCCACCATGCTTATCAAATAGACCAGTACTGTAAGGTGGACCTTCTGTGGCCAATATAATCATTATTTGGGAGGATAAAATGGAGTCCAACATACATCCTATGGCACTTTAGGGCAAATTCAGGCATGACCTAATAATGTCAATTATTTTCACTCTGCAGCCCAAATGCTTCATTGATCCCTGCAGTATGTTGATGTAAAGCAGTGAAGTGGGTGTTAAAATAAATGTCCTCATGTCCATGCGTTATAAGTATTTAGCTGTTTTGCTCCACAGGAGTGTGGCCCTCTGGAGTCCAAAGCCATGGTGATGGGTGTGCTGGATAAGTCCTTCGACGTTCTGGTTATGAAATACGGAGTCCAGAAACGCATCTACTGCAAGGTCAGCTCAAACAACATCACTTATACTGGTTTAATCCCAAGTTTTTTTTAAATGTGTTTTTTCTGTGTATTATTTTTAATTCCAAATTTCACTTTCTCTAAACATTTTTTTTTTTTTGTCTGAGATGTTGTTATGACCATTTCTGTCACACAGTGCCTCTAAAACCTTCCAGCGTGTCATTTTTACAGTAATAAGTGGTGTTTTTATGAAGCGGTTTTTAACTCATTTCTCTTCTCTCAGTCCATCGTGGGCCTGGACTCGTACCGCTACCAGAAGGTGGAGAAAGTCCCGCAGCTCATGCTGGTCTGGACGAGTGACGATGAAGAAAGTTCCCCTGTAGAGCAGGTCAGAACCACACAGGCACATTTAGAGTTTCTTATATCATCGGTTTTCTGGTTATCAGTGAATTATACTCTGTAAGAAAAATATTTGCTGACTCAATTTGAGTCAGTCTACTTTCCTTGTTGCTTCTTCAACTCGGTTAAGTTAGATCAACTTTAACTGTCAATAAAAAATTTTCAACTATTGCTACAGCTTTAGATGAGTTGGACTAAATCTATGCATTTTTCTCTGAGCGACGTCATGCTTTACTTATTTTACAATATATTTACAATTCCTAATTTAACTTTCTGAACCATTTGAAAGAAAGTTTGTTCCAGTTTATTTTTACGTTTTATCATTATGTAACTGATTGTTTTAGTCAGTTTAAGTTTATTATTTATTTTACAATAGGGGTTCTACTCCTAATTGCACTGACTGAACAAATTAAAGTTGTTTTTACATGTTTGACCAAGCTTGTGAAGCTGTTGGAGTATTTAAGCGTGCTGCTCTGGTGTAGGGTTATTAAATTAATTTGGGATTTATTACATATATGTCTGCCTAAAAAAAAAAGAAACTTCTGAAGTCAATTTCGAGTTGTTTTTCTGTATCAGATCGGTTTTGGACGATACTAAACTTCAGTTATCATATTGGAAGTGAAAAAAGTCGATCGGTGCATGACATTTTTCATTTTATCTGATATTTGAGTCAGTTGACATAAAAGCAAAGATGTATCAAGATTACATGGAAGCAAATCTATGTTGTTTTTTTTTTTCTTTCTCCCCAGGTAATTTCCATCTTCTCTCTGGTGGACGTGCAGCTCAAGGCGGACGAAGTGCCTCTGAAATACAGCGCGTTGCTCAAGAGGCCAGAAAACACTGCTTCATAAAACAACACCTTGTGGAAAATTGAGACTTGCACATTTTCGTTTTGTTCAGTAGGAGTGTGATTGTGAGCTTAGATGTGGTACTATGTTGTAGCCGCCGTCATATCCGAGTCAAATCTCAGCACACTTCCTGTGAAAGGAAAAGATTTCATGAAGGTTTAGTTTTTAGTCTTTTTAACTGACCTCACTCAGCAGCTGCCCACTCTTCAAGCTCGTAGGCTCCTAGAAAACGTTTCCACCACCATATACCAGAAATATTTAAATGTTTCCCAGCTCTCTTTAGATCGTACAAACGGCATTTATATTGTTTATTTCACTAAATATTTTTTAAAAGATTCAGAATCTGCCAGTTAGTGTTCTGGAAAATGGGCAGCTGCAGTGTGAATCTTACTACAAGGTGTTTCTGTGTACATGGAAGATTCAGACACTTTTCTGGAACTTTCTGAATATGGCAGAAATGATCTTTTATTATTTTTTTGACCAGATTAGGTCAGTTTTGACGTGCTATGATTTTAGTTCAGTTTCATTTATGAAACCAGATTTTGAAACGTTGTTTCAGTTTGATGTTGGTGACATTTTTCTATAAAAAAGGGAGAAAAAAAGCCTTTGTGTTAGACTCACCCACACAAGAACTCGTGTTGTATTACACTCTACCAGCTTTTGCGCTCGGCTTATTTTCTGTGACTCGGACGAATTTTGACCAGCATGACCCAAATAGCAAAACGATAGCAAACTTGTGTCATATTATTGCTCTTTCATTTTGACGTGGACGTTGACATGCTGTTCCGGTCAGAAGTTTACATACACGAGCAAATGTTTGGTATGTTTGAGACGATGTACAAATTAAATTTAATAATTTTTTTTCTTTTAAACAGAAGTTAGCATTTCCTTCAAAATACAAATGTACACATACCGGATCAAATATATTCATACTCACCCTTCAGAATTTGCTTTAAAGCCCTTTTTGGACGTTGTAGAAAAGCTATCAGGTGCAAGTCTGGATGGATATTTTTCCACTCTTACCAGATTCATTTAAAATAGTTAGTTTCCTGGCGCAGACATAGCTTTTGCAGTTTTTGCAAGTATTTCTGGTCTAGTTTCTAGTGCTAATATTGTATTACACTTAAAACAAGACAAAACTTACTTACAATTAACTTTTCATCAAGAAATAGGAGCTTGTTTTAAGTCAATAATTCCTTAATACTGTTGAAAACATTTCTTGTTATAAGTCAAATAATCTGTCAATGAAACTAGAATTTTTTTTAGCAATATTAAGGAATTATTTACTTGAATTAAGCTCCTGTTTTTTTGCTGAAAAGTCACATGTAAGTGAGTTTTGTCTTATTTCAATAACACTAATATTTGCACTAGAATCTAGACCAAAGAATACTTGCTTTATGAGCAATGTAGATGCTAAAATATTGAAAAACGAGAGTTTACAGTCAACTTTGACCTCTGTAGTTCCTGGGTTGCTCCTGAACATTGTGACCTATTTTTCCTTCGCCTGAGTTTGGTCCTTCAGGACAAAGATCAGGCTGTAAAAATCCCCCCGATTACAACTCTTCTCTTTTTTTCTTCCTTTTTTTTTAAAAAATTTGAGTAATATGTGCTGGAAACCAATTCAAGTGCTATTTCTGATGAGAGGGTTAGTTTAAGACGGGGGTGTCCAAAGTGCCACTTGTGGCCCTTGGACTGATTTTGTGCGTCCCCCAGCTGTAGTTCAAAAATGATACGAATTTGGCCGATAGATGCAGATGGAGACTTTTTATTTGTAATCAGGGTAAAAATTGTTACCAACATAATTTTCTTACACAGGAAAATGTAACGTAGGTATAACACAAAGTATTTGTCTTCTTATAATTAAGTTTTAACAAAAGATGAAACCAAGTTATTATTTTACTGAAAAGCCAACTTCACTGCACCCAAGCCAGCTTTTATTTTGTCTTAAACGTGGCTACATATAGCAAGCATTTTGAACGAAAGCGGCCCAAATTCTGTTCTAATTCTTGAAAATAAGTTTATTTGATCAAGCCCAATAGAAATTAAAAACTATACGTCTTTCTTTTAGTACAGCAAACTTGCACAATTAAAGTAGTAGTAAGTAATACATTTATGCCAAAAAGAAGAAATTTTGACAATATTCTCTACAAAAATCTCTGATTTTCTTTTGAAATTTTTTCTAGAATGGTGGAAATTTACTCCGCCCTAATACTCTGTCATAAAAATTGCTTTCACGTTTTGAATCTATTATAAATTTTGGGGTTCTTTTATTTGCCTGTTTTTAGATTGGGGTTTTTGTTTTTTTTGTTTCTTTTATCCGCATTTACTTTTAAATCTACAATGTTGACCCACGTGGCAAATAGTTTGGACACCGCACCCAGAATTATGCCACAAGCCACAGTTTCTCTGCAGTGTGCCAAGGGTTGTTTATCTTTATCTTAGTGGGAGTGGGCTTTAAATCAACCGTATAAATACTTCTCTAAATTCTCACTCATTCGCCCAGTTGTTGTCTGCAGAAGAACTGAAGCTGGATGTTGTACTATGAACCCAATCCAAGTAGAAAGTTGCAGATAAACTCTGAAGTGAATGTGGAAATCCTACCAGTGACGAGTGGAAGTTCACTTCTGAGAGGAGCGAAACGCTGATATGTATGGAGTCCTATTAGAATTTATACTGAATAGTGAATATTATTAAAAATAATAATAATACAGCATTTTTTGTTTGTTTTTAAAGAGTCACTTGTAGCTTTCAAACCCCTAAGAGTTTCCGTTTACATTTTATGTGTTGTTGTTCTGAAGGAAAGAGGATCTCTGCAGGTATCTGTTTAGAAGCTCACAGGACTTTTATTTAAATTACTAAAAAAAAATAAAATAAAATAGGATCTGATGTGTTGTTGCCGTCTAAATAAAACTTCATGCTCTCTTGGTTCAGTGTGCCAGTCAAGCCAAAGCTGAAACTCCTCGGAATGACTTGAATGTGAAAGCTGCTAAAACGTTGGTGGCCTTTGAGGCCTTAATGAATTTCTTCTTTGCAAACGTGCTTCCAACTGTGACTGCTTTCTTCTCTTTTTTTTTCTTTTTTCCTTCTTTTTGCTCTAACAGATTTACAGATTTGATTTCTGCAGCAGCAATACACTTGTCCTTAATCAAACATTAATTTAAGTCTTAATCAAATTATTAAATCAGGAGAGACTGGGCACCACAGACTACTGTTTTTGCCTCGCTTTTTTTTTTAAAGATTGTGACATTTTTTAAAAGAACTACCAGTTGATTTTGAATTGTTGTTCATTTTACCTAAGTGACAGTAGAAAATTGTGATTTAGTCACAGGAGAAGATAAAATCCAAAAGCGGATTTTTGTGAACCTTTTGAAAACGTTATCTTGTCAATTATAACCTAGATGTTCAGTATTTAATGTTTGTTCACTCTGTCTCCCAAAGATTGTATTCAAATGTGTTTTTGGCTTCAGAACAATACACTTATTAACCCAAACTGTGTTGTTTTATTTAAGTTTCACTTGTCTTTAGGGAGGGGGATACAATGTCTAATCCAGGACAGGGAGAACATTGAGTCATCAGTTCTACTCGTTACTCACCAACATGCTGGCTCACATACCTATGCTGTTTACTCATAGAGGATAAACGGATAAGATTGCATGTTTGTTTCCAAGGCGTGTCTTCCATCATTAGTGATAAATGCCGTGGTGCAGTATCACTCAGATAATGAGGCAGGATCAACATTAATATACAATGATGAGAGACTTCACCAATAAACCAGACAGAAAGTGCTGCTGTAGTTTGGGTGTGTTGGTTAAGATACTGACAACTACAGCAGCCACCAGAATACTTCAAGTAAACATTTTTTGCTGTTGGAATTTTAGGGCCTTCGGGGCTGCGTTTAGAGATGCCCGACTTCCTGCGAGTTCTTCATCAGAGCCTGATAGACAAAACTTCTTCCTCAGCACGTTATTGAGTAGGAATCATTTTCCATCGTTTTTGGCGCCCCCTGTAGGGCAGTGAGTATGCCTTGCCCACTTTTTACACCACATAAGAAGTCATGAAAAAAACGTAGTCTTAAACATGTTAATCACAAGTCTTAAACATGTCGTGGCAGAACAATTTAATCTCGTACATTCTCCCAAAGTTTTATGTCAGGGAAAAGTCTGAGTCACGCGCAGACATCTTCACTCTTGTTCTGTGGCACGAGGCGGTTGCGGCTACTGGTAACTAGCTGCTAACATACACTAGCTAGCTGTCTTTTTTCCTTCTTTTTTCTTCTTTTGTCCGTTATGGGTAAGTACAAATTTATAGCCAGTTGCCTGAACGACGTTACAATGCTATGCGCATAAAAAACAACAACTTTTAACCTTGGCATTAGGAGGTTAAGGCTGTAAAGAAACATACCGTCACATTCATAAAAATAAAGGCCCAAGTCATATTTTTTTTGCCAATTTTTGTTTTTGTTTTTTGCCTAAAAAATCTTGTGGGGAAAAAAGAGGTGGTGATTTTTATTTTTATTTATTTTTGGTAATTAAAAAAAAGAGAAGTAGGCCACTATTTTAGAAAGGTGACGACACAAGGTGTGAGAAGCACAAAGCCAAGGGAGCCACAAACACACTACAGAAATTTATCAATATATGCCATGCTTGATTGTAATACAAGATCCTCCAACCATCTCCTATATTTATATATTTTTTTTGGGCTTCAATTTAACTCAAAGTGGCATTAAGGACATCCCAAGTCCTAAATTTGACTTGCTGATCCAGTGAGCAGAAAAACATGACCAGTCAGGTTTGAGCTCCTGAGTGAAGGAGGAAGGAGTTTTTAAGCTCTGCTGTTTATCTTTATTGGTGTGGCAGTGAGATGCTCCCTTACGCCTCCTTGGATTTACACAAGCAGGGTCCAAAGGCTGCACATAAATTCATTTCACCACTGACCCTGGAAAATCGACGTCAAGGCTGTTTATGTAAACTTATGTTATGTAAAATATCAGAAGCACCTTGCTGATGTTGTGGCAGCTTTCTATACTAAAACTTCATAGATTTAGTCTCAACATTTGGTTGCCTGTTTTCCCCTGCGTCAATCAACCTTTGTTTGTACGGTGTTCAAACAAAGGCAGTGATTTTACAAACGTTTCTTTCAAGTTGAGGGAAAAGAACTGACAAAATGCTACCCTGGGGACGAGGGCGGATTCAGAAAGAGGTCATTAAAGGGGAAGACAGCTGTTCACCTATCCAAGTTTCATTTCCTTCCCGTAGAGTCAGTCCAAAGTCAAAGCACCATAAACTGTCCCATCAGTCATAGAGGAGCTGTGCTTCCTCCTTCCTTATACTGAGTCGGCTACTAAACGAGCTCAAGCCAAGTCGGGAGGCTTAATGAGGATCACGGACCAAAGGATCCAGGGGTATTCTTCCTAATTATATTTGGTTTATGGTATATTTTTCTCTTCTTTTCCCCTTTAAATATTTGACAATTTAATTCAGAACTCACAAGAGGACTTTGTTGAACACAATGAATTACGGTGACACAGCTCAAAGTTAACTTAAGAAACTTGTGGATTTCACATTTGGATTTATTTCAGCGAGCTGGAAAAGTCTAATTCAAGATGCTGAGAAAGGTAAGGCTATGAAGTGTCTTGTGTTTATATTTTATGTTTAGAAAGTTAGCTTATCAGATCTGGCTGTTACATCACCTCTGTGTCTATTCATAAAACTAAGCCACACTATAACCTGTAGAATACCAGAAACTACATGAAGCTGTCAATGTGTTTGCCATTGTTTTGTTTCCAGGGAGAGTGGGTGTGGGTGGACTCAAAGATCAGGGTCCCCATTGGAGCCCGGGTCAAAGAAACGCCATCTGGTCAGAGGCTACTGGTGGACGATGAGGGAAATGTACGTAACCTCTGATGTCAAAATGGAGAAGAAGGAAAAACATAAAGTCTCCATCTGGCACTGAGCGCGTTTTCTCTCGATGTTCCCTCAGGAGCAGCGCCTGTCCCTGGAGGAGGAAGCCTCGCTCAAGATCATGCACCCGACATCTGTGGAGGGGGTGGATGACATGATCAAGCTCGGGGACATGACGGAGGCTGCCCTCCTCAGGAACCTGCTGCTCAGACACAAGCAAGGCCACATCTACGTGAGTCACACACTCACTCAGGAAAACACTGTGGATGGTTTTCTCTTTCGGTTCCAGAAAACCCGCTACTTTACACACCAGTTTGTTCATGTGGAGTCATCTTTTAGAGGTTTCCACAGAAAGATAAGTAGAATAACTGCTTGGGTAAAGAAATTATACGAGTATTCACCTACTTAAAATATTTTTATTGAGCCACCAGGCTGGCATTGCACACTTTCGTTTTGAGCTAGTTTCTCAAATGTCTTCCTTTGGAAATGCAATTTCTACCCAAAAGCACACTTAGTGGATCTTTATAAAATAAAAGATGAGACCAAAATAAATAATCACTTACCTAATCTTTCAGTAGATACGTGCTCTGTACAACTTAAAGAAAAAATAAATCTGTTGAAGAAAATAACTATGTGGCTGCTATAACCTGGTTGTGTAAGTGTACGCCCTTTAGTACACAGCCACAGCTAACAGCTAGCTATTAAAACATTGGGACCGCAATAATAACTAATAGCTAACTATTAGCTATTGTTGTTTACCACAACAATAGCTAATAGATAACAACAGGTATTGGCTGTTTGCTAGCAATAGCTAATGACCTCTCTGCAATAGCTTTAGCTAGAGATAAGCAACTATGCAAATTTCAGAAAAATCCCAACCTTTATTTTTATGAATGTGACGGTAGCTTTATTTCTAGTTAATCAGGTTCTCTGTAACTGATGGCAGCTGTGAACTCAAAAGGACTGAATGCTGAAAACATAAAAGCATATTCTGTTTTGAACTGTATAAACATGTCACTTTGAAGGAGGAAAAAAAAGTTGAAATAATCTCAACAAGGGTGTATCTCAGAGGTTTCCCCGACAAAAACAAGCTAAGATCTTGATATTTTCATGTTTCTGCATTTATTCTATAGTTTCTATTTATTTTTACAATTTATATATTCATAAATAAGAAACCTTTGATCCTTCTCCTCAGATCAAGTCATATATTTTTTTGCTGACCACAGATCATTTTATTTTTTTGGTCTCCAGACCTTCATAGGTTCCGTTTTGGTGGCAGTGAATCCCTACCAGGATTTTCCGATATATTCAGCCGAACAGGTAGGTTTCTGCCTCTCATCTCCATCCATTACAACCTGCAGCATTCTCCGCCAATCACGTTCCCGGTGCCGTTCTGCAGGTGAGTTTATATCACAGCCGGAAGCTCGGAGAACTCCCCCCGCACATCTTTGCCATCGCTGAGTCCTGCTACTTCAACATGAAGCGCAACCTCAGAAACCAGTGCTGCATCATCAGGTCGGAGACTGTCTCGCGTTGCCTTGGGTTACGCCGCTCTTGCTTGTATTCCTCTGCTTTTTGTTTATCCATGTTGTCTGCTTTTCTCTCAGCGGGGAATCTGGAGCAGGGAAGACAGAGAGCACAAAACTGATCCTGCAGTACTTGGCAGCGGTCAGCGGGAAACTCTCCCAGCAATCGATCGAAAATCAGATTCTGCAGTCCAACCCGATTTTGGAAGGTACGCCAGCAGCACCTATGGAGTGTTTTCACAACTGATAATCCGGTAGACCTGGTTCGATTGGGAAGCGGTGTTGGAACGTTTGTTACATTTTCAGATGGTGCGGTTTGCTTTCACACTGCGCTCTGTCAATCGATCCAAACTAATTGAACAACCTCTTTCCCTCATCGCCTGTGGAGGCGCTGCAAAAAGAACCGCTGAAGGAAACGACACAAAAACCTCAGAAGACACTGAGTGCAACTTCCTCCTTCAGAAAATGAAAGAGGAGTAACATCAAATTTGAGCAGTTGTAGGATTTCTCATTTGTCATTAGTAAAAGACCACAAGCTATCGCTAGACAAAAGTGTTTGTTTTTGGTATTATTTACCCAGAATGCTCTGCGTTGTTGGCCGCTGCCTGTTTTTGGAGCAGTCTCTGGTTCGCTTGGCGTTCACACATGCATTCGAATCGCACCAGAGTTCACTTCAGTCAAACTGATGTGAACCGGAGTTCGCTTTTTTTGGTCCGCATCAGAATTGGATTGTGCATTCACACCTCCCCAAACGAACCGGACTTTCTATTCTGACGAACTAGAGTTTTATTAAAGCTAAACAAAGTTGGTGTCAATCCATTCTTAGCTGCCCTTAGGCTCGTGTGAACAAAAAAACACCATGGTTTTCTGCTTCTTTCAGCTTTTGGGAACGCCAAAACAATCCGCAACGACAACTCCAGCCGCTTCGGCAAGTACTTGGAGATCTTCTTCAACAAAGACGGGGTGATCGAAGGCGCCCGTGTGGAGCAGTACCTCCTGGAAAAGTCTCGAGTGTGCCATCAGGTGAGGCAGCTCCTGCCAAACAGATCCTGCCTGTCTGTTATCTCTACAGTGGGCAGGTTGGTACTGTAAACTCATAAAATCCCCTGAAGGAGACCTCTGGAGTGTGTTGTTGGTGTTTCAATTTGCTTGGTGAGATTTTTCAACAACTGTGCTCAGGAAGAAAAATATGCTATTAATCATAATCCACTCTAAATGCAGCCCTCGAGTTCTTAGAAAGGCTCAAACATATATTCTTCTGTCGCCGTAAACTTTTATTTTTCTCACCGTCTCAGGCCTCAGAGGAGCGAAACTACCATATATTTTACTGCCTGTTGGCAGGAATCACCACTGAAGAGAAGAAGATTTTGAGGCTTGATCATTCCAAGAAATATAACTACATTACTAAGGTATTCCAAATAAAACAGACGCACCCCTCATGACATTGACATCCACCAGTTGCCTGCAACCGAAGTCCCTTGTGTCCTTTAGGGCGACTGCATTGCGTGCGACGGCAGAGATGATGCTAAAGACTTCAGCCTCATCCGCTCGGCTATGAAGACGCTGAACTTCTCGGAAGACCAGTTCCAGGAAATCCTCAAGCTGCTGGCGGCCATGTTACACCTCGGAAACGTCAGCTTCAAGGGTGAGCGCCGTTAGGTCGGGAGTGGTTGCTTCACGCTGTCTACTTTACCGCAAAATTCACAACATCACGGCTAAAGCTGGAACTCTGTTTTTTAGGAACCAGAAACGGAATTAACTAACACTAAGAATATTATGAATACAAAGGCCTGGAAACTTGAAGTGCTTTTTAATATTGCTCACATCTAGTTATGTCGAGTTTATTTGCAAAGCATATTTCAGCAACAAGACAGCTCAAAGTGCTTTACACCATAGAAACATCATACAGAAACCAATCGTGAAACAAGCACTAAACATTACATATGAATCATCAAGCAAATATATGTCAAACATACTGATCAGTGTTCCAGTTATTATTAATCAAAGGTGGCTCTGAAAAGGGTTTTTGGCCTTGATTTAAAGAAACTTTAAGTGTTTCAGCATCATTTCAGTTTTCTGGAAGTTTCTTCCAGGTTTGTGGAACTTTTTTACGCTTGCGACAAAATTTGATGCATTCTGTTGGGGATTTTTTAATCGGATAGTCTAACATAAAGTGGAAACAGCAGTGTTGTGGAAGGGAAATGGTTCTTTGGTTAATTTTAATTTAAAAAAAAAGAAAAACTTGTGTGGCTTGGATTTGTATTTAGCTTTACTTCTCTCCTGAAAAGTTTCTACCGGCACAAAAACTCAGTCTTATTCAAACTGGAAGGGGAGCATTTGTGAAAAGCATTTTTGAAGATTCTCAGTTAGATTTAGGTCTGGACTTTGACTACACCATTCTATTTTTATTTTTAAATGTGTCTTGTCTGGCGGTGTGACAAGACACACTGACCTGTCTGCTGTTTCTTCTTCGGTATTGTCTGACGACTTTACACAAACGTGGTCTCTGTTTTCTCATCCGGCATTTTGTTGTAGTATATTTGATTTAGAACAGGAATGTCCAAAATGTGGGCCAGAGGTCATTTGCGGCCCGCTGGACGGTCTTCTTTTGCCCCTCTGCCCACAATACAAAAAGTGGAGCAAATTTGCTATTAATGCGTCTCCAAACTTTTGTTGACAAACATAGAAAAACAAGAAAGAAAAAACAAGAGTAAAAAAGAAACCCCCAGAATTTTGGAAAGTATTTACCTGTCATGTAATACCGCAAATATGCAACTGTTTATATTTTGGATCAACAATGATTTACAAATTCCTTTTCTACAAAAGTCAAACTACTTAGCTTTATTAAAATATTGTCTATAAATCAAATATTGTCTGCTCTATTGAATAATATTGAAGAGGTATTGTTTATCTCTTCAATATTATTTTATTATTAATTTCACCTTATTGAAGAGGTAAAAACAATGAATATCTTTAGAAAGAAGTCTTTTCAGTTTTGATAAAAATAAATAGATAAATAAATGCAGCCCTCGAGTTCTCTCAATTTAACAATTTTGGCACAAAAGGCAAAAACGTTGGTCTACACTGATTTAAGAGTTTCACTAGAAAGGGGTCGGACAAAAACTCTCGGTACTTTCCTAGGCTGACATGGGTCAAAGGTTAAATCTCCTAACCACCTTCGTTATAATAACAATAAAATAAACAATTACATTCTTATAGCTCTTAAAACAAGGGGAAGGACGTCCACACGGCATCGCACCGGTTTAGCTCATGGTTTCATTAGATGTAGATAAGGAAAAAACAGAAAATCCTGCATTAGGAGCAATAAAAACATAATTTTACTGGCCCCTAAAGATTGTGACACAGTGTAGCCAATAAAGTTACACCCTCATGCTGTATCTGTAAGCTTTAAAAAGGAACCCAGCTGAAAGTTCTTTAATGTTTTATAGAATTAAATTTACTATTTGATTTTTTATTGTTTTGTAAAATTATAAAGCACACGTTTAAAATTCACAGTCGTTCAAGTTCATGTTATTTAAAGTCATTTGTGGCTTTTATTTTTTTTGTTGCATGCAACCAGGCTCCATCATACAGAACCTGGAAACCAGCGATGTGGGCGAATCGGAGAATTTCACCATCGCCTCGTCGCTGCTGCAGGTAGGCGGCCGAGCCGCCGTTCACACGTCCTCTTAACTGTAAATACGACGGCGCTCCTGGCTGGATTTTAACATGCGTTTGCCCGACAGGTGCAAAGGTCTGTCCTGGCCAACAGCCTGACGCATCGGTCCTTTATGACCAACAGAGAGCGAGTCACTAAGGCCCTCAGCATCGAGCAGGCCACCGACTGCAGGGACGCCTTTGTGAAGGTACCAAAGCTTTGCCACAGACTGTAAATCACAGTCGTCTGTTTCCTTTTTGAGTCCTAAATCAGGACGACAATGACACAACTGTGTTAAGGTCCATTGTATAAGCAAAGGGAGGCAGTCAAATCTGTCTTAGAGCATGAACTGCTTTGACGGAAAGAGATACTCAGTGAAATGTTAAAGAAAATCTCTATTACTTATTGGCATTCTTTTTAGGCGACTATATGGCTGTGGCTGCCTGACACAGCAATCATAGCCCCATAAACACAAATATTGCTCTTGAATAACATATCAGCCTCTCCGGGAAACCGTTTACATACATAAGTAAGATTTTATCACTAAGCTGACATATTTTATGCTCTCATGGATAAACAGTGAAGTTTTCGTTAAAGATGCGCTGATCCAATATTGATATCTGTATCGTTCCTGATATTGAAACATTTTTTAGATTGAATATTGTGATCCATAAGGCCAGATCTATTCAGTCTAATTCTATGCTTCGTGCTCTGAGAGATTTAATTAATTAATTAATTAGCTAATTAATTACAATTCCTAATTATACATTATGAACCATTAGAAAGAAAGTTTGTTGCAGTTTATTTTTTAATTTTTTTTTGCCAATATGTAAATGACTACTGTTGTTGTCAGTTTCAGTTTCTTTATTATTTTACATTGGCTTTTTTAATTGCTAAACAAATTGAAGTTGTTTTTACATGTTTGACCAAGCTTTTTAAGCTATTGCTGTATTTAAATGTGCTGCACTGGTGCAAAGTTATTAAATTAATTTGTAATTCAGTACATTTACTTCTGGTTTTTTAAAAAGAAAAAAAAATAAAAGAAACCTTTTAAGCCAATTCAGCTTTATTTTTTCTGTATCCATTCAGTCTCAGCCGACACCAAACTTCAGATATCGGTTTCGGAAGTGAAAAAAGTGGATCGGTGTGTCCCTAAAAACATCATTTATTTATTCTGTGTTTTTTCTCACAGGCAATCTACAACAAACTCTTCATATGGATCGTTGGAAAAATCAACAGTGTTATCTATCAGAAACTGTCCGACAAACTCAGTTCTTCGCTCCTGTCCATCGGCCTGCTCGATATTTTCGGCTTTGAGAACTTCCAAACAAACAGGTCGGGAGGGGGAGAAAAGATTTTTCAGCTTGCTATTCAATTTTTCAAACTTCGCTTCAGTTACAGTATATCTTGTACTTTTCTTTTTTTCTTTTACCAGTTTTGAGCAGCTTTGCATCAACTTCGCTAACGAGAAACTGCAGCAGTTCTTTGTGGCCCACATCTTCAAGCTGGAGCAGAAAGAGTACGAGAAAGAGGGCGTGCTGTGGAACAACATCAAGTTCACAGACAACCAGAAAGTCCTGGACCTTCTGGCCGGGAAGCCGTGCAACGTTCTCGCTCTGATCGACGAAGAGAGCCACTTTCCGCAGGTATGCCGACCGGGCTTTAGGTTTAGACTTCTTGAATGCTTAAAAAACAGTTCTCAGTTTTCACTTTGTTTTCGCCACAGGGGACGGACTCCACCCTGCTGGCCAAGTTGAACGACGTACACAAGGCAGACAAGGCCTACATCAGTTCCAAGCGCGAACACGACACAGACTTTGGAATTCGCCACTTCGCCGGCCCCGTTTACTACAACACCAACGGTAACGCAAACTGCTAAGCAAAGAAAAACAACAAAAAAACATCTGTGATGCTGGACTTCTGGGAATACAAAAATTATTTCTTTTTTTCTTATCATTACTTTTTCTCTCTGTAGGATTTCTGGAAAAGAACAGAGACGGAGTCAGTTATGACATCATTAAAACGATCGGCGTTTCCACCAGTAAGCTCCTCCGGGAGATCTTTGAGAAGGACATGTCAACCAACGGACTGAAGGCAACTAAAAGCGCAAAGTTCATCTTGACGCCGCAGAGCTCACCACGGGTAGGAAGCTACGTCTTCCTTTCAGCTCACGCTCCATACGTGATATCAGTACTCACAAAATAAACCAGGAAATTTCATTTTGATAGTAGATTTAAATTAATTTAACAGTGGGTAATCTTATTGCATACATCCTGCTTATATTAAGATATTTAAATGGCTATTTAAGGTCCTCTTCATAACCGATATGATCATGAAAATTGTAAATCAAATCAAAATCTGCCAGATTCGTTAACCCCTAATGTTCCTTGACTTCTCATTTATCTTCCCCAAGTTATTTTGTTTCCACGGATACTGGCGTCATAAGCGGCATTTTCCTTTTGTCGTCTCCGCAGCTGCAGAATGACAAACGCAAGCAAATGCCGACTCTGAGCGGTCAGTTCCGAGTGTCTCTGGACTCCCTCATGAAGGCCCTGTCCGCCTGCCAGCCCTTCTTCATCCGCTGCTTCAAACCCAACAATGACAAGCAGTCTAAGGTGAGTGAGCATCCGCCGCGGCAGCACAGATAACACACGGCAACACATGGATGGTCTTCAGTGTGGATAAACAGAGCTCTGTGTGCATGAGATAAAAGATTAGGAGGCTTGATTCCAGTCAACATTCCAAGAAAACTAATGTAATTTTATGATATTGTGGACAGTTAAACAACTGGGAAGCTACCTGGATCAGTTTCAAACTGCTAATGCAAAGAGTAAAGTGCAATACTTCGGCAGCATGAATGCAGTTTCGTAAGTTCAGTACAAGTCAGTTGTACAGGCTGTGTTTTTTTGTCTTTTACCACAACACAACATTGGTGTTTATGTACGTACTTCGATTGCATGAAAATGTCAAATCACAGACTAAACTCACTGGCGAATGTTTATTGGCATCTATAGTTACAATTCCTCTTTTTTCTGAAATGTTTAAGTATATTCTAGTGTCATGGTTCTCTGTCTGTGGGTACAAGTCCCACTGGTGGCGCCCTGATCATTTATCAGCGAGGTTATGCAATCGTAACTGCAATCCTTCAAACAATCACAAAATTTTCAAAAGAGGAAGAAATTAAAACTTTGAGAAATTGTTGAGGCGGACAAAAAAAGCTGCCGTGTGTTATCTGCTGTAAGTTCTGATCTGTTGCATCTCTTTGCCCCTTTGGATTTCATTTTGAATACTTCTCTTATTCTGAAACTATAGCTTCCATCAAGTCTTTGCTCAGTAACAGCATTCACTCTGAAGAGTGTTGGTGAAGCGACGCGGTGCCAAGTCACGTTTCCTTAAATTTGCCTGATTTCAGACAGGGCACCAATTTCTTGGTGCTTCAAAAAAAATAAAAATACATGCGAATCTTCACTCACTCCATTCCCTTGCAGAAATTTGACCGAGAGCTGTGCATGCGCCAGCTGAGGTACTCCGGTATGATGGACACCATCCGCATCAGGAAGCTGGGGTTTCCCGTGCGTCACAAATTTGAGGACTTCCTGAGCCGCTACCGAGTCCTGCTGAAGACCACAGTCTGCGATCCCAGAACCGTTAAGTCGCCATTTTATTCCTGAACTTTGAACAATTTTCTCCCAAAACATTTTTATGTGGGCGGTATTTGGAAACTGTGAATGTGAATACGTAAAATAAAATCGTTTGACTCTCCCCACAGACCGACGCCGCAGTCTGTTGTGAAGCCATCTGCAAGGCTGTGATCAAAGGAAGAGACGAGTGGAGAATTGGAAGGAAGAAAATTTTTCTAAAGGTACGAAAAGACTAAGATTAAAATCTGGTGTACAGTATACGCATCAGTCAAATCACTGCAGGTTTTTTTCCCCCCCCCCACTGGGGGGCTTTTTTGTGGGCTCTAGTGTCCCTTATTAGACAGTAGACTGACAGGAAGGGGGTAATGAGAGGGGGGAAGACATGCGGCAAATGCCGTCGGGTCTGGGAGTCGAACTCGCGACGGCCGCGTCGAGGACTCAAGGCCTCCAAATGTGGGTCGCGCTAACCCCTACGCCACCACAGCACGCCCTATCACTGCAGTTTTTTATCTGTTTATTGCCATATTACATCAATCAGTTCCTCAAGTGTTTCACAAATTCACGTAACGTCAACACAGATCCCCGTATGTTTTCGCGTCTAACTGTGATTTATTGAAAGTCTTTCACAAAAAATGTCAGAAACAATTTACGTATTTTCCAGCCACATAGTGCCATTTTGCAGAACAATCAACTAATTGTTATCTTCAGTTGTTATAAAAATGCTATATTGATCAAATATGACCTAACAGAAATTTGACTTTGTAATTTAACACCTTCAAATTTAGTCTCTGTCTCTTTAAGAAGTTTCTGTTCAGGAAGTCATCACAACATGGCTCCTCTATTAACAATTTAATGTTTTTACCGATGTTGCACTGGAAAGTAGCTCGTATAATGAGCAGATGCGGAGTTCTACCGGGTGCTTGCAAGTTGCCGCTGGCTAGTTTGAAGGAGTTGAGAGGAGGAGCCGTAGGGGAGCGCTGCTCTGTAAGGCGGAAACTCAGAAGCTGCAGCACTGAGGAGGAGCTGAATGGTTGCCATAGAGATTAAAGTATTTCTCCGGCATGCATGAAAGAATCAAAGCAATGATGATGGAATAACATTTTAAAATGATGTTCAACTCAAAAAAGGCTGGCTCACGTGGCGATCTTATATAATACTGCCCCTTTAAGCGACTGCTAACTCCCACCTTTAGGGGGCAGTATTTCTTACTTTTACAACACTGCTGCATCAACCTTACTTGATGTCAAGTTACCATCTGCAATCTATGTGGAAAGCAACAAAAGTCACATTTACAGTCGTAAAAGCACAGATATTGGAAAATTCAAAAAAGTATTGCAAAACATATCATCATAAAAAAATGTGAAATCCCAGAGGGACTGATCAGTGTGAGAAGACGATCAATAATAGTTGATTTTAAAAATACTTGAATTAAAAGAAAGCTATTTAGTCAAAGTTTGACAGTTTGTGAATGGGTTAATTTTGGTGTTCCCCAAAATGAAAATGATTTTGACACCCTTTGCTCTGTCTGATTATGTCAGTTTTGAAACTTTATCTGAATCCAAAACTCTTTGAGAAAAAAAATCAGAATCATCTGAATTAAGTCATTAGTTTTTTGTTGTTGTTTTTCCCCCCCCCCAGGATTCCCACGACGCTGTTTTGGAAAATCTACGGGAAGCAGAACTGAGCAGGGTGGCCGTGGTGATCCAGAGTGTCATGCTGGGAATCAAAGACAGGTGCTGCAAGAAGAGCTGAAATCTTAAACCGAAATGTGAACGGCTCAATTAAATTTATCTCCCCACCCCGTTTCTTCTCTCCACCCGCAATAACTGATAGGAATATCACCACAGCACATCTACAGATAGTGATTTACTGCCATCTATGTTGCCTGGATAAGCGAGATGTTACATAAGAACACGTGAAGAGATGCTGATTATGAGAAGTCTTTATGGAACGAATTGAATCTGCTTTTTTCAGAAAGCTCTTCCTGAGGAAACGGGGCGCGGCTGTGGTGCTGCAGAAGCAATGGAGAGCTTACAGAGAGAGGATGGTGCAGAAGAAGGTTTGATGGTTTCTAACTTCCAGTCGACCTTTGGAGTGTGGACCTTAGTCGTTGATCTCAGATTGTTTGAAGCTGAGATCAACCTGTTTTTCCAAACTTTTTTTGTTTTGTTTTGTTTTTTCAGATTCAGCAGGGTTTCGGGCGCCTGGTGTCTAAGGTCCGCGGTCGGAAGCTTAAGTCTCAGTACCAGAGACGGCGAGCGGCTGCCATCGTCATCCAGAGCCAGGCATGTAGTCCGAACACCATGTAATCATGAGAAAAAGAAAGCTCACCCAGCGATTAATTGTCTCAAAAATTATTGCGATAAACGATAATATTGTTTGAAGTCAACAATATTATCTTTAAACTGATGTAATGGTAATGAGATAATAATGCCAGCACATCCTGCCAAAAATAAATGCACTTTATTTCCAAAAGAACACTTAACACTGGAACTGGTAAACAACATAAACAAAAAATAAAATGGACTCTCAGTATCCATTAACAAAAAAATGCACTGGAATAAAAATTAGACTCAACATAAAACCAAAGTGGAAATAAAATCTACATTTAACCAAAAGAGCACAAATTATAAAGTCTGTGTACTATATTGCCCTTCAATAATCAATAGATTTAGATAGAGAAGATGGGATAATCTGACTACCTGACGCAATAGTTCACTCCTCCTTTATGCTAAAGAAACAGTGTCATCAATAGAAAGAGAAAAAGGCAGGAAGAAACAATAAAGCCGATAAATTAAAATGAGGTCGATCATTTTCATTTATCATGCGACTAATTGATTTATTGATTATTACGACAGCCCTAATTACTAAGCACGCAGAGTAGTAAAAAGCAAATTACATTTCCCACTAACTGAGACTAGCAAAGAGCCATTAAAAAGATTCGAATCGCTCGTGAACGACACATCAAAGCAGGTTTAACTTGGCTTCCTCCTATCATATAAGTAATCCAGGTGTTGTTTTCTTTCTGATGGGTTCTTTGAAAACTGTATTTCTCTTTATCTTATTTATATTTAAAATATTTTATGGTGGATGTCACCCTTCAAATATTTTAATTTTAATTTCTTGTGCTGAACTGACCGTAGGTGCGAGGCTACCGGGCAAGGAAAGACTTCTGGCAGAAGAGAGACAAAATCGCCCATCAGGCTTTGCTTTTAGAAATGGAGAGGCAGGAGGAAGAGGATCTCGGCGAAGAACTCCATCAGCGGCTGATGCAAGTCGCTGAAGAGCAAGCCGACATAGAATCAGAAAAATCTGTCCGATCTCACGACTCTGAGAAATCTAGTGAATCTGAGATATCTAGTGAATCGGAAAGCTCCAGTGACTCTGAATCGGAGGACGGCTCAAATAAAAGCCTCCAACTCTCTGATGAAAAGGTGGAAGACAAAAGATCAGACGCCAAGGTCAGGCGACTACTCTGTTGTGTTACACTTTATTAATTGTCTATTACATTTCCTTTGACCTTCTGTTTCTTTTGAGTAGGACATTCGGGAGGTAAACAAGGAAAGCCCTCACAGTTCGAACCAGATGATGATCGTCGTCACGCCGGCCTCTAACTCGGCGAGCCCCACGCCGTCGCTGAACGAGGAGGAGGAAGAGATTGATGACGACTTTGACGACGAGAGCGACATATTCTCCTTTTACAACTTCAGCAAACGTCACTTCCAGAAAGACGAGGACCACAAGCACACCGCACAGAGGCTGAAGCAGCCGCTGCTGCACCACGAGGACGAAGCAGACGCCCTGGTGAGACGAGACCGTAGTATTAATATCTCAGGGTGCATTCGCACCAACCATGTTTGGTCGACTTTAATTGAACTCTAGTTAATTTGTCTAGAACGTATCGAACTCTTGTCCGCCTACAAACCTAGGTCTAGGTTTGGTTGAGGTGAACTCTGGTGCGGTTCACATGCATATGTGAACGTCAAGCAGACTGGAGACTGCTCCAAAAACAGGAAGCAGACAATAGTGCTTGGCATTCTGGGTAAATACAACCAAAACAAGTATGAGAGTCTAGCGCTAGATGGAAAATAGCTCATAGTCTTCTAGCAACGACAAAAGACAAATCCTACAACCACTAAAATACTACATTTTTGTTAACATTTTGCAAAGAAGGAAGTTGTGTTCATGTTTTCTTCTAAGGTGTTCCTTGTTTCCTTCAGTGGTTCTCGGTGCAGCGCCCCCACAGGTGAGGAGGGGAACAGGTTTTTTCAAAGGGTTTAGTCTGTTTGACAATGCAGTGTGAAAGCGAACCGCGGCAGTTGAAAACGTAACAAAAGTTGGAACTTTGCTCCCCAATCCAACCGGGTCTGTTGGACGTCTGCCTCACATTCAGTGTTCTCCCTCCGTCAGGCGTCTCTGACCGTGTCCTGGATCATTATGCGCTTCATGGGCGACATACCGGAGCAGAGGCCAGCAGACTCCATATCTCAGCAGTCCAGCACCATCTCCCAGAGCACCCTGTCCCGCCTGCTTCCAGGCAGGCAAGGCCGGAGGCTGAGCAGCCAGGTGGGGCTGGATCAGGTAAGTTCATGAGAAACAAGAATTTAAAAGATAAATAAATAAAAACATTGTCTTTTTTTTTGTGGTCATTTCATCTTTATCCACACATTTCTGAACAGAAAATCTTGAGGAAGAACAAGAAAAAGTTTGGCGGCGGGAACAGAAAAGCCTCGGCCATCTTGGAGGAGGTTGGAACCATAATTGTCTCTCTACCAGTTGGTTCTTATTCTCGGTATTATTTGCGTTTCTAACTTCTTTGTTTGGTTCTCATCTTTTGCAGCCAGAGAACTTGACCGAGGACGAGGACATTCTGGTGGGAGAGAGCAAGACGCTGGATCGACAGCTCACACAGCTAGAAAAGCTGCACATTATCGTTGGATATGGCCTGTCACGGCAAGGCATAAGGTAAAATGTGAATGCAGCTGGCGAAACATTGTGTTTTGTTGGAGAATAACGGTAGTTTTTTAAAATATATTTTTGACCTTTTCTTGAACTTTTAGGGATGAGATCTACTGTCAGATCTGCAAACAGCTGGTGAAAAACAGGAACAGGAAGAGCTGCATGCAAGGCTGGGCTCTCCTCTCCCTCTGTCTGGGGATCTTCCCTCCAACAAGCCTCTTCATGGAGGTCGGCAGTCTCTGTTTAGACACTCAGATGTGGTACAATGTTCACTGGGTTTAAAAAGGTAGTCACTTAAAAGTGTAATTAATCTCCAGTTGATGTTGTGACGGTGTACTGGAAGAAATTGTTCACCTTCCAGCAGGACAAGGACCCAAAACATGTAGCTTGAGCAACTATATGATGACTTAGAAAAATTCACATGTATGTGGCATGACCTAGTCAAAGTCTAGATCTGTGTCCTTCTGTTTAAGGACGTCTAAATTGAGTAAATCAGAGCTATTTTGCAAAGAATAGTTTAAAAAAGCCGCTCAGGATCGGATCTCTTAATTGCTGGCGCTTTTATTTAGTTTGCAAATAAAAGCGCCAAATATTTTATTTTCTCCCTTATATTTTAGTTTGCAAAATATTTAGTTTGCAAACTAAATATTTTGCAAAGTAAACATTTAGTTTGCAAGCTAAATATTTAGATGAACTAAACATTTAGCTATACTAAATATTTAGCTTTAAACTAAATATGCAGCTTGCTTACTAAATATGTACTGTAGTTTGAATCTGTGACATTTATGAATGAATGAATAACTTTGAGGCGAAATAAACCAAATTATTGCTGTTACTTTTTTACCGTGTAACTTTACAAACACCATCCCATAGGTTTTCCATTTTAGAGCCACTCTCTCTTATCGTTTTTAATGTTTCCTGCTCTCCTCTGTCCCACAGTGTTTGGAGAGCTTCCTTCAAAGAGGTCAATACGGTTACAAAGAATACTGCATTGAGAGGCTGCATCGCATAGTAGCCAACGGAGAGAGAAAAGAGCTCCCCTGTTGGCTAGAGCTGAAGGTAAAGTCCTGTTTCCTGATGAATTTGGTTGTAGAGTGACTCTTTAAGTCATTTTCACTCTTCATCATCTATGATAACAGGCCGCCAACAACAAGGAACCCATTGATTGGTCGGTGACACTAATGAATGGTGAAACGGTCAAAGTGCAGCTGGATTCAGCCTCCACCTCCTCAGAAGTCTGCCAGGCTGTGGCTAACAAGATCGGACTCAAGGACACCTTTGGGTTCTCCGTCTACATCAGCTTCTATGAAAAGGTTCCTGGGAACTTCTTAAGTCACGTGGCTTCACCGTTCCTACCTGCCTATCACAGAGTTATATCAGTGCTGGTGCTTTATCTCCAGATGTGGTCTCTGGGATGCTGCGGGAAGAACCACGTGTTGGATGCCGTGTCTCAGTGCGAGCAGGAAATGAAGAGACAGGGCAGGGAGGAGAAGGATACGCCCTGGAGCCTCTCCATCCGCAAGGAGCTGTTCTTGCCGTGGCACGACTGCAACCAGGACGCAGTCAGCACGGATCTGATCTACAAGCAGGTCATCAAGGGCATCAAGTCTGGAGAATACGTCAGTGAGAAGGTGAGAGGCTGAAGACAAGCTTCTGTTTTTAGTATTCCTGAAAGGAAATCGTACTCATGCAGTTTCAGACTGGTTATAGAGATTTGATTGAATTAACGAAACATTGTAGAGCAGCAGATAATTGAATATTTCAGCAGTATCTGTCAGATGCAGATACAAGAACCTAACTTAGAGCAGAGGTTCGCAGGGGATTGACATTAGCCACTGAAAAATTCAACATGGCCGCCAGGGTTGTCATGGACAATTACGTTTTTGCACTAAAATCACCAATTAGATTGGCGTGTTTGGTGTCAAATCATAACCTACATATTTTGAACTATAGAAATCATATATGTTTTCCTGATCTTCTGTTTCCTTTTTCCTTTTTTTTTTCAAAATGGTTTTAGTGGTCAGTAGATGTTTGCACTAAAATTGGCAGAAGTGGTAGAAACAGAAAGTTAGGTCCACCAACCACTAATTCACCTAACAAGAATCTTAGCTCTGCTCACCTTAAACACATGAAACAGTTAGCACAAGCTAATGCTAAGCACATTAAAACAATTGCATAAGCTAATGCTAAACCACTGAATATATAAAAAGAATTAGCAGAATCAAACTCTAAACCGCTAAATGCTAGTCGGTAAGATGACCGTTGAGACTCACAAACGGCAAAAAAAATCCTCTATTTCTGATTTAAAGTTGTGTGGACAGGATGACCGAAGTCAAAAACATTTGATCCAAGTCATGAAAATGGTGACTTGGTACGGCAAGAATTGGTTACTATGGGCCTCTTGGTTTACAGTTTTGCCATAATCCATATTCTGGTTAACTGTATCTATAAAAATTCAAAGCCTGAGATTTTGTTTTATGACCTAAGTCTGCTTTAAATTACTGCCATTATCCCTGACCAGTGTCCTGTGTTCCTTGGCAGACATGACCGCTGTTTGTTCACTAATGTTCTGAGGCCTTCATGGTATCATACGGAGATTGAATTACTTACAGTTGTACTCCATTTATAAATGAAGTGACTTTTAAAAGCAAACAGTGGCTCTATTTTACTTAGGGGAGTAAATCAGGCTGAATGCTTTGCAAAACGTTTGACAACCATGTATCCTTCCACTTTACAACAAATACATTGACGTTTGTGATGGTAAAATGAGAAAAGATAGACATCGGACTTGTGTTTAAGAGGAAATATTCACTTTGTTTTTGCCGCTTTAAAGAAGGAAGTGCCATATTTATTGATATTTTCATCACGCAATAACTTCCTCCGCTTGTTAAGCACAGCAAAAAACTCTCAGTCCATCACAGACTTAAAGAAGTAAATTAATAGATTACGTAATACAATAAAACCGTTCTGCATGTCTCAGGAGGACGAATACGTCCAGCTGGCTGCGATGCACTACTTTGTCCAGTTCGGCTCCCAGGAGCCCACCAGAGAGAGGGTGCGGAGTGTGGTCCAGGAGTGCATCACAACCACGCAGATCGAGAGCAGATCCATGACAATGTGGATTGATCTCATCACAGAAGAACTCTCAAAGGTAAAGGACAGAGCAGCAGTCTGAATGTTGCAGTGAAATCCACGTAATCAGTCTGATATGAGCTGAGCTCAGACTTTGCTTCTTGTAGGAAAGCTATAACAACAGGAGACTGCTGGCAGAAAAGGTGAAAGGAGACGTGGTGGACATCGCCCGGCAGAACTGGCCGCTCGACTTTTCCAAGCTTTACGAAGTCACAATGACGTCAGGTCGGTCGACGTAACTCGCCCTGTTAAAGACGCAGCTCGAAGCATCATACAAGCGAAATTACAATACAGTGCAGAACATATTTCCTTTCATATAGCACCTTCCAGAGGTATTTATAACCCTCCTTATTTTGCCGTGTTCCAACTATTACATAACGGGAAAATTGGAGGATTGTCATTTCCACAAAAATGAGATCATCTTATGCTGGGTGAAACATAAAAGCAGTTTATGTAAAATGAAAAATTATAATAAATTGAAAGGAGCAATCAGTACTTCCTGTACATCTCCTGCCTATAATAGTCATTATAAACTTTGAAATACATGTGAATAAAAACAAGAGCAAGTGTTTTAGATTCTCTCTTTGCAAGTTCAGACATTTTTCTTATTACAAAATTAGCTTGCACTTTAACTGGGCCATTATAAACACATGACAATGCTTCGATATGAAAACACTAAATCTCAACAAGTATTTTTGGTCTACTACCACTTGAACCACTTGGCAAAATTAACTTACAAGTAACTTTCCAGCAAGAAACAGGAGCTTGTTTTAAGTCAATAATTTCGTAATATTGATTAAAAAGTTCTAGTTTTTGGTGAAATAATCTGCCAGTGGAACCAAACATTTTTCCCATATCATAAGTTAAAATGTCTTGTTCCTCTGGCAGATTATTTCATTTACAGCCAGTACTTTTCCATCAATATTAAGGAATTATTTACTTTAAACAAGTTCCTATATTTTTGATGAAAAGCTTCTTGTAAGTTATTTTTGTCTTATTTCTAGCGCACTAGAAACTAGACAAAATAAATTTGGTAAGATTCTGTTTTTGCAGCGTGGATCTCTGCAGCTCCTACAAAATTACCTCTGGCCTCTTCACTACACCTCCACAGCCATTTATAATTGCTAATAATAACAATTCAAATCCTTCCGTTCATCCGCAGGACCCCCATTGCCCAAAAGCAGATTTTTTGTGGCCGTAAACTGGAAAAGCATCATCTTCATGGAGAGAAGGGAGAAGCTCCTGCTGGAGATTCCCTACGTAGAAGTGAAGAAAGTCCAGATGGCGAGGTAAATCTCTATCTCTGCGGAACATTTTTCTTTGTGGGCTATTTTTAAAAAAACTTTGCCGTTTTTGACGCGTTTAGCGACAGCCACCAGTTGGTGAGTGTGGACACGCTCAGAGGACAGTACACCCTGAGGTGCCAGGATGCGGCGGACATGGCCAAGATGATGCAGTACAACGTGAACGGGCTGAGACAGCGCTCCGTGTACGCTGTGGTTCAGCAGGACGTCCCCAAACAAGGTGAGTCGTCTTTAATTCTCACGGGACGTTTCGGGTTGACCGATTCGATCTCCGAACGCCAACGTTCTTGTGTCCGTCTGCAGACGATCCCATCTACCTGGTCTGTAAGCGGGGCGACCTGCTGTTGGTGGAAAAAGACGGCTATCCTCCAGACAGCGACTTGCTTAGAGCTGTCAACCAGAGGACCAAAAGCAGCGGGGTGGTTTACAAGGACAAAATGGAGTTTCTACCGACTCTTACCGAACCCGCTGAGGACATGCTGGTAAAGTAACCTTCACCAATTTGGTTATTTCTTTACAAGATTGTCTTTCTGACAATATATAGACAACAAGATTTTGCAAAGTAAGCCTCCATGGATGTTAAACAGAACTTCATCCAACTCTTTAGATTGGATGCCGACTAGAAAAGCCGTAATGAAATTCTACCTATTATAACCTCACTGGGAGGGTTCGGCACTCTGCTTCATATGACTCTGCCTGTGTGCTGAAACCGATCCGCTTCCTCTCCTCCTCCACAGAACCTGCTCAGCCCGAAGCAGCGGAAAGCCTCCGTCCTAGCCATCGTCCCTCTGGTTGAAGAGACGGTGGCTCCCATCTCTTTGAAGGAGTTTGCTCTTGAGAATTTCAGGTTAAAAAGCAGATTTTTTATTATTTTTTTTTTACATTTTTTGTCTATCATCTCCACCCATGGTATTTTCAAAGTAAATTCTTTGGATTTAAATTTAAAATATCCATTAACAGATAAAAAGGCTGGAAAATTGGCTGGATCTGTTCACGTTGATGCATACTTTTAATCTGAACATTTTTAATGTGTTAATGTAACATAATGCAGGTTACTCAAACTACCTATCTTGACCTAAAGAGGAACATTTATAAATTAACGTATAGAATTTCTATTAAACTTTCCTGAATATGAAAACCTGGAAAGCTGAGAGTTTTCGGACCTGTTTGGTTTGAGACAATAAAACATTTTTGTGAAAACATGCATAGAGTGGCGGTTTTTGAAAAAAATCTATTTGGGCAATTGCCCAGAGCGCATCAGAAAAGGGTGGGCCACCCGAGAACTAGAAAATAAAATCCATCTTATCAGTCAGTTGTCCCCTGAGCAAGTTTGCTACTACTACTAGAAGTGTATGTATGTGAAGTGGAGTAAGTTTCCCTTGTTTGCTGCTGAGTACTAAGAGACTACATTAAAAGTCAGATAATTTCCTGCATTTTAATTGGTTGGAGTGTGGCAGGAGGAGGGGCTTAGCCTGGGCACCGTTCCTGGAAGAATCACAATTGCGTGCATATTTATATTTCACACTTACAAAGTTAGGCATAGTGATTAATTTTAGTGTCAGCGTGAGATTGTTGTGATGAAAAGAAAAAAATCGATTGACAGCACTCATTTTGACACAAAAATGAGTAGCATCCATGTGTTTCAGAGAATCTCTGCATGATTCTGTTGACACCGTTTCGCCTTCCTCTCTCAGATCAGTCGGTAAAGGCGGCGGCCGTGGTTCCAAGGGCGCCAACAAGGAGAAGCTGTGGATTTTCGCCAAGGAGCCCATCAAACAGCCGCTCTTGAAGACTTTGCTTAACAATCCAGATCTCAGCAACATGGCCTGCAACGCCTTCATTGATATCCTCTGAAAAATAATATGCTTATTTTTCCAGGCATTAAGGGTCTGCGCTTCACAAGCGTATTTTGTTTTATGAATAGTTTTCCACAGAACGATACCTTAGACTTATAAACACGCACAGTGTGAGTCCTTGACCCGATCTCCTACCCATCTTGAAGTACATGGGCGACTACCCCATCAAACATTCTCGAAGTCCCACGGAGCTGACTGACCAGATCTTCGGTCCAGCCACTAAACATGTGGAGCTGCAAGATGAAATCTACTGCCAGATAATGAGACAGATGACCACCAATAGCAGCAGGTGTTCCTCAGTTGATACAAATCTGATAAAAGAAAAACTTATTTAAAAAAGCTTCATAAACTAAAAAGTTTACTCATTTAATCTTTTGTACTGTATTTGTGGTTTGCCTTCTCCGACTGACCCATCAGGATGAGTGTGGATCGTGGGTGGCAGCTGATGTGGATGTGCACAGGCTTGTTCCCGCCCGGTCCCAGATTAAGGACACACATGCAGCGCTTCCTGGAGTCACGACCCAGGGACCCGCTGGCTGCTGGCTGCTTACAGAGGTTTCGGGATTTTTCCAGGTCAGCCTCGGGATAATGTGTGATGAAGGATAAATAGGCGTTTATATCCTCACTTTATACAAAAAAAACCCTTTACAACTTAAATGGATCAAAAACCACCAGAGATCAAATCTGTTTTTTAAAATATAGTAAAAAGTAACAGTTTTTTTGTGTGATAAAACAAATTTCCATTGAGCAAATCGGCATTTTGACAACTTGATGTCCCCCAACAGGGGGCTACCAAACATCCCCCTCTTTCAAAAAAAAAGAAAAAAAAAAACAGTCTCGGCTGCTCACCTGGTCTGCAAACTAACCAGACACAGAGTGGTAATCAAGCCCATACCTCACTGACTCTACCATGTTTGGATTTTGGAACATGCTAACATGCTATTTTCTAAATAATTGTCTCTGAAGTTGGTGGACTTCGTCTTACAAAACTGCACAAATCATTTCCAAATCTAGACACAACCTGTCAGCTAATATAAAATAATTTAATGACAGAAAGGTTTAAGATGACTAAGGACTAGATTATTGAGCCATCTTTCTTGCTAGCTAGCTATGTAGCTGGTTAAGTAGCTATAGGTAGGTAGCTATGTTCTTACATAGCTAGCTAGATAGATAATATGAGTCTGGGTTTGTGGAGTATGTTTTTAAATGTTTTCTTCTGCTTTTGTCCTAAATTTAAAAGTAGTCAAACCGCTGTCAGTTTTTTTTTTTTTTTTTTCAATTTATTTTCTTTCAAACAAGAAATGTTTCTGATAGACAGTATCTCTAAAGGATAATAAAACAATGTACAGGAAGAATAAAAAATATATATATATATATATTCCTTCAGACTAGCCAGCAGAAGAGTCAAATGCTTCCTGTAACTGCTGACTGTTTAACTTGTTTCCATTTGTGTTTTGACAATTTCTCTATGGCGATTTAGCCAAAAACTGGTTTATATTCTTACTTTGTTTCCATTTATCTGCTAAGACATTCTGTTTCGTCAGATTAATTCACCTATGTGTTTTTGCCCCTTCAGTAAAGAGCCCAGGACACTTCCTCCCCATCAAGCAGAGGTGGAGGCCATCCAGCAGAACAGCACTCAGATCTTCTATAAAGTCCACTTTCCAAATGACACAGATGCTGTAAGAACCAACATTATTCTCAGAAATGTGGCTCAGTGTCAACGGATTATGTCATCATTTATAAAGGAGTTTTTCTTCATTTTTGGATTTAGATTAAAAACTAAAAGTATGTATTTTGGCATTATTTTTCTTAATTTGAACTCAGTTGCTTTAGTAACCATGTTGTTGCTGGTGTAAGTTTTATGGAATCAAAAAAGTTTAATGGATCAGTTTAATGGAAACCTTGACAGTATATATATATGAACAGAAAGTACACCTTAATTGAATTATTTTTATACATGAGGACATCATAAAGAGGATCTGGTCATTACCAGCTGACCAGCAGTCCTTACAAGCGTAGCTTTTTTATTTCAACATATTCTTAATTAAATAATTACTTGGTGGGATCTTTAGTGATTTTTACGCTTCATGTATTAAAGGGGCAGTATTATGTGGAATCTTAATCCCTCATCAAAACATAGCTGGAGTGTTGACTTGATTCTTTCATGCATGTTTGAGAAATCTTTTAATCTCCTGGGGCAACCATTCAGCTGTTCAAAACACCTGGGTGGACCTAGGCCCGCCTTTCAGACGAAGCTCCTCCTGCAGTTTCCGAGCTTCCACTTCACAGAGCAGCTCTTCCCTGTGACTCCCCTACTCAGCTCCTTTAGACCAGCCAGCAGAAATTAGCAAAAACACAGAGGCTCAATTTCAACGTGTTAAATTGTGAAGTAAATTTTCTTTTAAGTCATATTTGACATAGGCTATACAGCATTTGTATAACAACTTAAGGTAACATACCTGATTGTGTTATAAATAACACATAATACTGTCCCTTTAAAAGAAAAAAAAAAAATATATATATATATAAAATCCTGGTGAGGACCAGACAGAGACACAAACTCCTGGAATAAGGATGTACTTTCTTTTCATTATAACTGCAACATTTTCTATCACCCCTTTTTTTGTTTAAACACCTGAATAAACAAATGTTTGTGCTCCAAATGAAAAGATGTCCCTCGGTGCATCGGCTTCACTCACCCTGAAAACAGGAAACGTGTGGCTTTCGTAAGTCTTCACGGTGTTGCTCACTTACATACAGTGCTTGCCACAAACACAGGAGAGAGTCTCCGCTCGAAAACGAACGAGGGAAGTTGACAAAGCCGTGTCTCTCGTTAAAGTCTGAGCTGTGACATTGTTCTGTGATTCCTCACAGCTGGTTGAGGTTTCCTCCACGATCACCAACAGGGAGCTGCGCCACAGCATCGCCGCCCAGCTCTCGCTGAGCTCAGCAGAGGGATACGGCCTGTACATGAAAGTGACGCAAAAGGTGCGGCTGGGCGACAACTGTGATCGACAATTTTTTTTTTTCTTTTCCCATATATAATTTTGTTGATTTAAAGCCATAAAGTTGAATGTATTTTACTGAGATTAAATTTGATAGAGTAAGTAACACGACTTTCAACTTTTATATTCAGAATTCATTCTTTTATTGACCCTAAATTAAATGCAGTTCAGGCAGTTTTCTCAACCGGGCAGCTGAAATATTTTGTATATTATTTTTATATTATCAGTCTTATAAAAAGTTTTAAAAACATACAAACACCCCTTTACTTGCACTTCAAGTATCATTGCAAATGAACTCCTAATGATAAAACACATAGAGGTTTGTGGTTGAAGTGTGAAACGCTCAGGTTTTAAGCTTTGCAGATGTAAGGTGATATTGCTTCACTTTTAGTATTCACAGCACTTCGACTTTTTTCCATGTTTTGTTACGTTACAATTGTTTTAAATTAATTTCAAAAGTCAGCTAGTACAAGAAATAGGTACATTTTTATTTTACATTTTGTCTAATCATCAAAATCATTAAGCAAATACACATCAAATGTCTTAATCAATGTGTTGTTTACTACTAATCAACACAGATTTGTGGTGCACAGAAGCTGAAAGGTGCTTCTCCATGTTTGTTTTTTAGTGAGGTATTAGTATGAAGAATTTTGACAAAGGCGATCACAATACAATTTAGAATAATGCTACAAAAGCGACGCTTAGTGAATACTTTCCGGTTGCACCGAGTAATGTAAAGAGAAGTTTTGGTTTTGTGTTGCAAAGATCTGTGAAACAGTATGTCAGCAACAGTCTTCTAAAAGATAAAAATGGTCCTTTCCTGTTCGCCGTGTTGCAGATGATGAGCCTGGATGAGGACAAGTATTTCTTTGACAGTCTAAGGCAACCTCCAGATGTTAGTAAGAAAGGGAAAAAGGTGAAAGAAGGTAATGTCTTTCTGCGTTTAAAAGAAATTTGGAAACCGTTATGATGAAGCGATATGGCATTGAATAAGTTGTGTATTTGTTGTGTATTTGAAACTTGACTATCATAGTCTTCTGAGTTGTGTAGTTATAATTATGGCAGATATGATTTCTTTTAGTTGTTTGTTAAACAATTCATATTTATTGAGTGAATGAAATGAAAAATAAAATGGAAAATGTTCAGACAGAACTTGTTTACCTGGGTTGGGGGTTTTTCATATTCATAATTCAAATCTCGCTTCACAGCCAGTCAGTCCAATGTGCCTCTCCTGGTGGTCTACAGAAGGAAGCTCTGGTTCAACGTGATCCCAGGAAAAGATCTCATCGCAGATCTCACTTTCCATTACCCGCAGGTATTTATTGCAGTTTGTCGCCTGGGTTTTTACTCGTGTTTGTACGACAGCGTATTAGGGCCGTTGCGGGGGAAAAAAAAAAAAAGGAAAAGGAAGTGTCTGCCAGAAAACTCAGAAATTTTGAGATTTATCTCAGAATTTAACAGTTGAAAAAGTCAAAATTTTCTTGGAAAATTTCGGAAATTTTGAGATAAGTCAGAAATTTTAAAGAAAATTTTTTTGAAATTTCTGAGTTTGAAACGTCATAAATTTGAGAAATGTTTAGATTAATCTAAAAGTTGAAAATTTCCTAGAAAAAGCTCTGAAATTTTGAGATTCATCTCTAAAATTGTCTAGAAAAAATCTTTTGACTTTTGAAACTTGAAAATATCAATGTTTTTCTAGAAATTTTCTTCATTATCATTTATCTTAAAAGCAGCATGATTTTTAAACATTTCCTGTTTTTCCTCACAGGAAGTGCCCAAGTACCTGCGGGGATATCACACATGTACCAAAGAGGACATGTTTAATCTGGGTGGGCTCCTGTTCAGAGTGGCCGTGGACTCAGACAGATCCCAGTTTGTCATGATCCCCAGAATGCTGAACGAGCTGGTTCCTGTCGACAAAGTACAAGTGATGCAGCCTGAAGAGTGGAAGAAGGTAAAAAAAATAAAAAGGACTTCACAGATAATGTTGTTTTTCTTTAAATAAAAAAAAATCTAAATCAAAGAACAATGGGGAAAAGCAGCCTCACGTTTAAGAGTTAATGATTCCACACGTATTGTTCTCATGTCTGCCTTCAGAACATCATCTCGTCGTATAACAAGCAGAGCGGCATGACGGTGCAAGAGGCCAAAATTGCCTTCCTGAGAGCCATTTCAAACTGGCCAAACTTTGGCTGCTCCTTCTTTGACGTTAAAGTGAGTTACGGGAGATGGAGTGGCAGTGACATTCTGAAGCCAAAAAAGCATTTTTTTTTTTTTTATTATTTAAATTTTTTATTTATTTTTTTTCTGCAGCAAACTTGTGAGCCAGGGTACCCGAACACACTCTGGTTTACGGTCAGCAAGAAAGGTGTTAGCTTAATTGACCCCAAAACAAAGGTATGCAGAGTAACTGTTGATTATTCTCAGTATTTATACAGATTAGTGCAGATTGGATTTTATATGATGGAAACAGCACAAAAGAAACTAAAAGATAATGTGATGTTTTATATGAATTTTTACTCTGTGGCATATATTTACATTCAATAAAATGCATGATGTACCTAATTAGCCATTCTTAACCTGGAAGAGAATATCTCAACTGGAAAGCAAAAAAAAAATACTTCCCACTTACTGATTATCTACATCCAATCTAACTGAGCTTGAGCTAATTATGCAAAAATGTGGCAAAAAATTTCTGCGTCTGGCTGTAGAAAAGCTGTTATAGAAATATAACAAATGACATGGAGCTGGAGCTGCAGCTGCAGCACAAGGTGGTTTAACAAAAATACTTTGAAATCATATATTATTTTCCTTTAGTGTCACAATATTGTGCAACCATGTGTTGGTCTATCATATAAACACCCTAAAAAAATGCTAAATCAGTGGAGAGAATGTGACAAGTTGATGAAAAATATACGGGGTTGAAATATTTTTAAAGGGGCAGTGTTAAATAAAATCAACTTTTTTGAGGTATACATCGTGTTATAATGTTATTCCCTCATCAAAAACATACCTGAAGTGTTGCCCTTGATTTTTTTTGTGAAATCCTTTTATCTCCCCCACTCTGCTCCTTCAGACTAGCCAGCATAAATTAGCAAACACCTGGTGGAACTGTATGTCTGCTAAATTTATTATACGAGCTACTTATAAGCGAAATACTGGTAAATATGTTATTAAAGGGTTAATAGAGAAGCAATGATGTGTTGACTTCCTGAAGGCGGAGTTTCGGAAAGAGCAGGAGTTTCTTAAAGAGACAGGGGACCAATTTCAAGGTATTAAACTAGAGCGTCAAATTTCTTTTACGTCATTTTTATAACAACTGAAGGTAACATTGTTACTTGATTGTGCTATAAAATAGTACTACATGCCTAGAAAATACATAATACTTTCCCTTTAAAGCCCCTGTATATAATCCTTTTTTTTAATGAACGAGTTCTGTCGCTGTTGTTTGTATTTATTCTTTTTTATCTACACGAACGTACAATTCTCCTAACTTTTCAGGAGCTGCAAGTGATGCACCCGTACAACCGTATCACAGACTACAGCAGCACAGGCAATGTTTTCCAGATGACCATCCGCACCCTGGTGAAGGGCATCAACTTCGTGTGTGCAACCCCACAGGTGAGTGGGCCGAGGTTAAATGCAGATTTAAATAAGGTCAAGTATCATCGGCCACTCATCTTTATTCACACCGGCCATTTCTTCCTGCCTCAGGCCGGGACGATAGAGGACCTCGTCAAGTCGTATGTCAGGATGTACGAGGAGCAGAAGATGATCTCTCGACCGAAGAACAACATGTTTCCCTGAGGCTTCACGCTGAGCCACTCGGATTTCCACGCACTGTTATTCAATATCTTTAGGTTTATGCATTTGTAAACAATAAATGATAATGCTGTCCATTATAAATCTTGCCCCTATTAAAAGATTAGTGATATTCAAATGTCTGGTTTTTTTTTTTTTTTTACTTGATACACAAATGTTGCCTTTTTTGCAAAGTTTGAACTTAGAATAAGATGAAGTAAGTAAGTTACATGTGGCTCTACTGGGTCTTAACTCGAGTCATTTTTTTTGTTTGTTTCTAAGTAAATAAAAACTACAAAAATAATAGTTTTTTGGGGGGTAGTTGATTAGATGTTCCAGCTCCAGTTAATGTCTTTACTTGAATAAATTTTTGTAAGTATTAAAATGACCCATTCAGCTGTGTTGAATGACTCAGAACGGAAATGTTTTAAAGCACAAATTACATGCAAAATTGTGGACAGTGGAGTTAATGAAGACTCTTGGGTGCAGTTCATTAACGGTGAACTTCTTGCTTCTTTTTTTTTACTTTAGTCACATCAGTTAAGCGAATGTGTTCATAACCTCGCTAGATTTCGTTTGAAAAATATTCTCATTCAAACGAGCTAAATTTATCCTGAATCTACTTACCTACCCCTAGATATACAACACCAGTTTTTTATTGCTCTAATGAAAGCGGAAAATAAGCAGAAATAAAAGCTTGAAAACACCAGTCTTTGTGTAATTAATCTGCATAATGTTTTGTCTAGTGAACCTATTAATTTACTGAATATAAATTAGTATATTTACATATTAATTCAAATCAAAAGTTAGTAAACACTCACGGTTTAGTTATGTTTATTTGAATAGAAACTATTATAGTTCCAATAATTAGCACTGATTTAGTAAAAAGCATGTAAATAAAGCTATTATTTCTTAGCTTGACATGCGCCCTGAATACATTTATTTTAAATTATTGGATTTTTCAACAAATGTGAGATTATGCCTCTGCCATTGCAAAATGTTTTATCATAAGGCTTGTTCACACATCTTTTCTTTTGCCAATAAATGTTGTGGGTGCTGTAAGCTTGACATAGCATATGATATTAATTTAGCAGGCTTTTTTCAGGTTATTCTGAGTTAAAGTGAGAGTAAGTGTTAGATTTTACTGGCCACAAATCCTGGTCACGGTAATGAACTCCCTGTAATGTCTTGTATTTTGCAAAGCGTGAATAATCTTTAAACTAACAGTTGCAGAAGTGTTTAACCAACATCCAAATCAAAACGTTTAATAGCTTATTTTCTCTGTATTCATCTTTTATGATGGCAGTTTTCTGAATTTTATCCAGTAAAATTAATTAGCGGATGAAAAACAGAACTGCCTTAAAATATAAGGATATCACAACTAGAATTACCATTTTTAAGTGTTTGAGGAAACGTTTTACTTTACATTCCAAGATTTTATTTATTTTTTTCCTGGTTCTTCTGTCTTTTTTTTCTTTCTTCTTCTTAGCTTGCAGCTGTGCTTTTTGGCTGAAGAAAGTTTTGGAAATCTCAGCTAACACAACAACTTTCCAGTCCTGCATTTTGATTCTCAAAGTCTCCTGACGTCTTGTTAAAAAATATTGATCACCAGTTGCTGCTTTTCTTAGAAAACCACGCAGGTTTCACATTGAGGTACAGAACCGCATACACACACGGTGTGTGTTTGGCACTATGCTATAAATGAGTGGCATATAGACTGCTTATACAATCATCTTCATAGCCTGTCTAACCTTTTGCAGTTACCATGGAAACTTTGCAAAAAAAAAAAAAATCAGGTTACCATGAGCAGGTGCATATGAAGTGCAATGTGATTGTTTGTACCCTGGTGTGTTGATGCAATCTGACTGCAAGGCTGAGAGACAACAAGCCCCTTTACAGCGTAATTAACTTCAGCTGGAATGGTAGTCTTAACTGCACTTAATAAAGTTTATAAGTGCAAGTTTTTCCCCATCCCGTGGAAAAAACAAAACAAAACAACAACAAAAAACATTTGTAGAGTGTAAAATATGTCATCGGGTGCAAAAGGGCTGAAGAAGTAGGACGAGTTGCACGCTAAAGTAAAAGAAGAGACTGTATGTGTGCGATGACTGCAAGATGGCAAAGGCATTTTGATGCACTGCACCAAATTTGGAACGAAACACCTTAGAGCCCAGACCACATCACTATCCTCCCACCTGCAGCCCCTCCCTGCAACTTGTACTTCAAGACTAAAAAAAGAAAAAAGGCAGAGACCACAGCCCAGTCAAACACATAACATGCATGAATACAAGCACAAACTCTCTCATGTCAACTTAAAACATGCGTCTTGTTCAAAATGCACTTAAAGCAGAGCGCCGGTCTGTTTTAATGTATATCAGAATGATTCGTTGCTGTTGACTAAATGTAAATGTGCAGCTTCTCCCTTCCTGCTCTGGATGCGGACAACAACTTTCAGCCATTTTTTTGTTTGTTTGTTTGTTTGTTGTTGGACCCTGACAAGAAAACTGCTCCCAGGTCTACGCGGAGCGGCGGCTTCCGGTGAACCCAGCTCTAGTTAGGAGGAGGGTAAAACGATCCCAGATCAGTGTCTGTTTCGGTGTCAGAGCCTACTCTCGCAAGCCGCCGCCAGCCTCGCGATAGCCTCGCCTACCGACACTAGAATCAAAGCTCCGCTCGCAAACTGGATGCTGACAGGCGCGCGCCGTGCGGTCATTATGCAAAGGTTACACTGGATCCGTGTCAAGAAGCCGCTCCCCCGCAGGACCCGCTCAGGCGACAACATGCGAGACGTCTAGCGGCGACGAGGACGGGACTGACATCTCTCCCCTTTACTCCTCTCCCAGGTTTTTTTTCTTTTCGCCGTTGTGTTCGGCTGCGGCAGGTGCCAAAAAAAAAACAACCCAAAAAACGATGAACGCGATAAGTTCGAGATTTCCGCAAACAGCAGCGTGTGCTCTGGCTCCTCTCGGCGGTAAAGTGGCTTCATGAGTGTCCAAAGTAACAGTGGAAGTGGTGGTGGAAGTTTGGAGGCGACGCCATCTTGGTCGCAGCTCTCCTCGTCCCCTACGATTTCTCAACAACACATAACGGCGACCGTAAAGAGCAAGGAAGGTACTGAAACGCCTCGCCGAGGGCTTGACCCGCTCCCGTTTTAATGAGAAGGTGTCTTTTTTTTTTATCGTGAGACGGAGGCCATTTCGGTGGTTGGGAAGCTAACGTTTCGCTGAGGGGGGGAAAGAAGAAGAAGAAGAGAGAGAAAAATGGATGTCAAGTTCACCGATGCCGTGAATTGGAAGCCAAACGTCAGCTGTCAGTTCAGTTTAACGCCAGCTCTAAGTAGCAGCGAGCTAAATCACCATGTTTCCTCAAAGGCTGCAGCTAGCTTGTTGACTTGTTTGTGTAGCTTCCAGGTTGAAGCCGTATCAGTTAGTATCATTTGCCTCCTGTCACTTTGTAGATAAACAACGTAAACTGTGCATGCATCTATTAATGCATAGTTCTGCACGTCCCTGTTTATTATTATTATTATTATTATTATTATTATTATTATTATTATTATCATTATTAACACGACAACAGGCCGCTAATGTTACTTTTCAACTAGTTTTCTTTTTTTGTGGATGCATCTGTATTTTTCTCCGCCTTGTTTTTCGACGTATTTTTTGTATTTGGGGGGAGAAAGTAATTTACTCCTAGACAGTGTGGATGGATAAACCGTGATAAGTGGCAACAGCTGGTTTTAACGTTACAGCTCGATCCATTAGTAATAAGGGACACGATCTGCAATGTTAAAATATTCAGAGCTTTTGTAGCAAGTTGATCTCTAAGAAATGTTATATATATTTTTTTGTCAAAACTGTTCAGTGACATACTGCACCTCGACGAAAAACAACAACAACGACGACGCAGTATGAAGCTCGAGCTCCTTTGCATTTCAATCAACCCCCAAATCACTTTCTATTCTGTCCGAGGGTAACCTCTGCTACGTGCTTCATAAGGGTTTCATAATCTCCATTATGCCTTTTAAGGCCTGCTCCAGTGCCAGTAGCTGTGTAAAGATGACAGCCTGGAAATGTCCAATGAGGAAACAAACACTTGGAGCAGTAGGGAGCAGAGCAGCTGTGTTACCTCTCCTCTGTGTGGAAACTGGTTGTACCAGATCAAAGCCATGAGTTTCTTTCTACATGTGACAGGCCAAACGTAACTGTGTGTCTGACATACCACTGATGATTGTGATTTTTTTTTTATTTAATTTTTTTAAAGGTATATCTGGGCTTTTGCTTAGCTGGAATAGTCTTTGTTTATTTATTTTTTTTTTTTTTAGCAGTGTAAGCGCCTCTGATGCACACATGTAGCATTTTAATTAGACATGCCGTGAAAGGCCTTGTTGTTTTTTCCTTATGCTTTTTTTCTTTATGTTTAGGTTAACATAGTTCTAATTCTACAGCTGTAACTCTGCTATTCTAGATGCTTCTAGCGTCTCTGGATGCATAAATGTCAGTGTCTTGTGTGGAGCTGTTGTTTTGACTGCTCGGTGTGATGATACCGTGGGTTAGCTGGTGGAAAATTTTTTGTGTGGACAGACTGGAAGGCTGACTTCACCCACTCTCGCCTTTTCGCTTCCTGACTTCCCAGTGCTACCGTGACCTTTCTGCTCAGTTTGGAAATGCTATGAGACTAATGTGCTGCACCTTTCACCATACGCATTCTTCTTCTTCTTCTTTCTTTTTAATAACCACCTTCGTATTAGCTCCATCCATTTGGTTTTTACTTTTCTACGTTTACTTCCTACTGTTGACATTTTCAGGTCCATCTTGAGTTGATTTTCTATTGTATTTAAAAAATTTTTTGGTGTGTGTGTGTGTGTCACTGAATTGACTTAAATGGCAACGCCTGTGTGCTTTTATAACAGGAGCGATGGAGGAGCTGCACAGCTTGGACCCCAGGAGACAGGAGCTGCTGGAGGCCAGGTTTACAGGAGCTGTCAGCGGCAATACGGGAGGCAGCACTGGAAGCGCCAGTGGAGGTGCAAAGGTAATGGCAGCAACACCGCCCCACACACACACACGCCCCAAAAAAACCCAAAAATAAAAGAACCTGAACTAAATCCTCCATTTTGAAATACAAAATCTTTCTGTAGAGATGCACTGATCGAGCCGACTGACCAGTACCAATTCTCTTTTTTTCTGTGATTTGAGCCGCTGGGTCCAATTTAGCTCAACTCACGTTTTTGTTTTTCTTTCTGAAGACTGCTTATGAGCTGATATGTATTCAGTATGTTTAGATTCCTCATACCAATGTAACAAATAGGGAAGCAGCAAAGAATCGGCCAGTGATTGGTTTTCCGCTGACTAATTTTGTAATCGATTAATACAGACTCCAAATAAAGGCAGTTTGCTGAAAACCCCCCCGCCCCCAAAATATTCAGAACAGTAATTAATTACCAAAATTGTAAAAAAAAAAAAATCTGCATTTTGTATTTAAGATAAAAAACACTTTATTGTGTAAATATGTTCTACTCCAAACTCCACAAGTGGCCTAATTTAGCTTCACTTGGTTAAAATTGACTAAAGGAATGCTACATTATTACATTTTAGGCAATAAAATATTTATTTTCTTATTTTAAAAATAAGCTGAATTGTGTATTTTCATTGTTTAATGTATTTTTAGTATTGAACAAAAAGGATTAAGTTGTTAACTAAATCATCTGTAAGTGCACCAATATTTTATCCAGTTAATTCAGAATAATTAATAGAATAATCGATTACTGCAATAATCATTAGTTACAGCCCTAGTTTTGATGCTGTTACTGAGTGTATTTTCCATGGTATAAGATGTTAAATATTTAGTTATAGAGAGTAAAAAGTAAAAAAAAAAAAAAAAAAGCTGGAAGGCTGAATGTACTACAGTAAAACTGCACTTTTCTGCCACACTGACTCTAATCGCTAATATAAGATGCTACAGACAGTTTTAAAATGTCAACCCTATAATCATTTTGTCTTTGTTTTAAATTAGTGAAACACTGACGACTCTCTCACAGACACGGTGTGACATAATGTCTCCTCTGAATATCAATAATGACCACCCACAGTACGACGGCTAGAGAAGCATTTAATATGCTGTCCTGTTTTTTCTTCTTATATCACTGTGTTATAGTTTTTGACAATAGATAATACTCGGCAACTCTAAACTTTGCAAAACAAACAACAACAATTGGAAATCAGTTTGAGCATTCTGATTGGTGCATCTCTTGTAACAAACATCAGCTCAATTGAAAATGAAGCCATAATAAAATAATCTCCACTTTTGGTGCATTTAATGAATGGGGGGAAAAAATGAAAAAAAAAAAAAAATACTTGTAGCTCACCGATCAAAGTTAACAGGTGGAAAAATTACAGATTTTTAATACACAAATCGATTAGTTCATTACTAGAGATTACTCTTTTTAATTTTAGGCACTCAAACCTTATTTAAATACATTTTCTCATGCTAAACGCTCCATGATGAAATGGTAACAAGTGACGATTAGCTTAAAATCAACTTCAAGACAAAACACTCAGCATAATCCAAACTGTATTCAAAAGACTAAATTTAAAGCTACTTTAATTCCAGAAATAAAAGTCCAGCCCCTGCTCCCCATGCTGGAAAATCAGGTTAAAGGTTCCCGTTTTCCTAAAAAGGACTCTTTAAGTTCCTGGAAATGTTCATGCGTTGGGGGAGAAACGCCAAGTGACACACCTACTCACTAAGAATCTGCATTCCTGTCAGGCGTGTCAGACTGCAGGCCTGCCGCCAGCGCCGGTTTCTCTATTCTGCACATTTCTGTAAAAGTCACTGAGCTTGCACAACACACCTGTACAGACTGTTCTCACATTTGCTGACCTGTGTATGTGTGTGTGTGTGTGTCTCTGCGTAGGGCCTGGCTAACGAATCCTCAAACCACAGCTACGGAAGTCTGGGGTCATCCAGCGACAAGGAGTCGGAGGTAAATCCCACACACAGAGACGTTCACGCACGTCCTTTCTCACGCAAAGACACAAAAGCTGAGTTTCTAACATGTACGCACACATAAAGTGTTGTTATGCACCAGGCGCTCTTCGCTCTGTCTCTCCCTCCACCTCCACTTCCACCTTCTTTTCTCTTCCTAGAACTCTGATTTGAAAAGAGGGAGCTCCCCTGCCTACTCAGTATGTACTCTTTCTTCCTGCTGCTCTTTCCTGCTGAACACCCTGCACTGCGCTCTGCTTTGTTAGGTAAAACGCAAGGGATTTATGTTTTTTTTTTGTTTGTTTGTTTGTTTTTTTTTTTGTCTTTTCTTTCTCCTGCTCCTTTCATCAAATATCAATTGTCAGACCCCGGAGAAGAAGCACTCCGAGTCGTCCAGGGGCCGGAAGAGGAAAGCCGATACATATTCTGAGAGCAGTCAAGGTATGTTGAGATGTATGTATGTATGTAGGCTGGGATTCACGCTAACTTAATCACCCAGCAGTTTCCTTTAAAATGTAATCAGGGTTTAAGCGATTAATCCATTATTGAATTAATCGTCAACTCGTTTAGAAATCAATTAATCGCTAACTGGAATATACAGACTCAAAACAGGCCATTTGCTGAAAGAACAAGATATTCATAGCAGTAATTAAGTCAAAACTACAAAATATTAATATTTTGCGTTTAAGATTAATAAAAAAAATTATAATAAATAACGTATAAAAAATTTTTAACCCAGGACTTAAGTGGCAGAGTTTTAGCTTTATCTGTCTCAGATTCTTATTAAGCACCTTTTGCAATCTAGTTAGTAATTGCTAATGCAAAAAAGAATCTATAAGTTATTAATCACGTCCTAAAGGAATGTTGTGTTGTTGCATTTTAGGTAATAAAATGTTTAATTTCCTATTTAAAAATGGAAAGGAATTGTTTGTTTGTTTTTGCTTCTTTTAATGTATTTCTAATAGTGTTTAAAGGAGGCTTGAGTTTTTACTCCAAATATTCAGAATGTGCTATTTTTCATATATATAGCATTAATTGTCTCAACAATCGATTAATAAATGTAATTCTGCTGTTTGGTTTCCAGGGAAGACTTCTACACGTGGGCCCAAGATCAGTGACTTCTTTGACGTGAGTAATTCAGTTTTTTTTGTCTGGAATCCTGATAATTTTTTAGCTGAATGTTAATTTTAAGGTTTCTACAAAGTTTCAGGGCGGAAACGGCTCCAGTCCGGTCAGAGGGCTCCCTTCGGCTCGCCGCTCCCCACAGAGCTCGCAGTCGGCCCCAGGCTTAATTGTACGCGTCTCCCTAAGAGTTAAATCGGACCGGAGATTTCTTGTGCGGTGTGTGTGTGTGAGTTTGTAACTTTTCTCTTGTGTGTGTTTGCAGATCCGTCAGAACAGCTCCTCTCCCACCAGCCTGTGTTTCGCCGAGCACAGTCTCAAAGCTTCTTTAAGCAAATGTGTCCAGGTTTGAGAAAAGAACCCCACAGCACACTTTTTGTTTTTAGATCATTCTCATCCTTTCTGTCATTGAGGGCCAGCGGACGTCTTAGAAGTATGTTTCTGTTGCGTTTGCAGACGGAGCTGACGGGCCTGAAGCTTGCTGCCCTGGAGAGCAACAAGAGTCTGGACCTGGAAAAAAAAGAAGGGCGGATAGACGACCTGCTCAGAGTGAGTTCTGTCTCACCCTGCAGTAAAATGTAGCAGGGTTCTCGAGATTCTTGAAAATGTTAGTATTTCAATTTGGTGTTTTCAATATTTGGAAAAGGCCTGATTTCTTTATAAATGTTGGATATTCAAACTGCAAAGTTTTGTAATAAAATGCAATCTAACGTTTTATTAAAAACCTAAATTTCGTCTAAAACATCCCAAGTGTGTCATAACATAAACGTACAGGAAAGCAATCTAAAGCAACTTTCACACTGACAATCACTTTTTTAAGCCATGGACATGATGGGTGTGATTTATTTTTTTTAAATGATCCTTCCTTGGTGAATCATGAAAGTCCACCTACAACATGTATGTGTCATGGTTCAGTCTGGGCTGCGATCTGATACGTGGGATCGGGTCGGTTTCATGACGCACCTCATGTCTTCGCTTGTAACAGGCCAACTGTGACCTTCGGAGACAGATTGACGAACAGCAAAAACTCCTGGAGAAATACAAAGAGAGACTCAACAAGTGCATCACCATGAGCAAGAAGCTGCTCATAGAGAAGGTAATCATCACATGCATGCCCCATCTTCACCTGAGCGACGTCCTTCAAATCAAGCGAAATTGGTGTCAGACATTTGTAGTACATTTGTGCAGCAAACTGTGCTACAAACATTTTAGCTGCACAAACATAAAAAGCTTATTTGTATATGTTTTGTTTGTGTAACCACTGGAAACTTTCTTTTAATCTTGAAAATTAAAATGGCACATATTATGTAGCATAGTTATGTAATAAAATTACGAGAGTAAAGTAAAAAAAAAAAGTCATAAAGTCAAAACGTTTTGAGAATAAAGTTGTAATATTACAGGAATAGAGTCGTTCTACGAGAAAAGAGGCGTTGAATTCTGACTTTATTCTCCTAATATTATGACTTGATTTTATATCTTATACTTTATCATACACAGTTGATTGACACTGTATTTTATTTGATTTTGTAAAAGCGGACTAGCTGGTTGACCTTTGACACCAATTTCATTTAATATGAAGAAAGTGGGAGGCCGACTTCACTCTTGTACCACTTTCTGCATAAACGTTATTGGAAAGCATCATAGCTTACTACTGTATCCAAGTTTAATGTTTCATTTATTCAATGTTGTTGTTCATGCTGAAGGTGTCTATGTTGAAAGGCTCTTATTTGGTGGGTTTTGTACTTTTTGGCGACGTTCTTCAAGGCGACAGATCTTTGAATGTGTGTGGGATTCCTCAGTGTGTAACTCTGTTTTCTTTGAGCTGCAAGAGAAACTCCATCTTCCCTTGGCTCATGCCGCCGGGAAACCTTGATCTTGTCTTGTTTTCGTCCAATAGAGCACCCAGGAAAAGCAGTCTAGCCGCGAGAAGAGCATGCGGGACCGGCTCCGGCTCGGGCACTTCACCACTGTCCGACATGGCGCGTCTTACACGGAGCAGTGGACCGACGGATACGCATTCCAGAACCTGATCAAGTGAGGATTACTATCAAAAACAATGTTTCCAAACGACCTCAGCTTCCGCTTTAGTTGTAATTCTCTTGTTTTGCTTCACAAGATCTTTTTTTGGGTTGTTTGGACCCTAACTTATCATCTCGTGTGCATTTTCTGTCGCCCAGGCAACAGGAGAGCATCAACCAGCAGAGGGAGGATATTGAGCGGCAGAGGAAGCTGCTGGCAAAGCGGAAACCGCCGAACCCGGCGTCCCCCTCACTGTCAGTGGCGTCCACCTCCGAACCGAAGCAGCGCAAAACTAAAGTGGTCAATGGCAACGACTCTGACCCCTTCCTCAAGCCCTCACTGCCCCAGCTGTGAGTCAACAGAAATAACCGATGCCGGACCGTACAGAATGCGGCGTCCGCTTGTCGACTATTTATACTCGCTTAAAATCACACACACTTGATTATATACCCTTCTGCTGCAGAGCATCAGAGTCTGAACTGAATTAAAACGTACCGGCTGTTCTGAATTAAATCTTTAATATGTTTAGTGTGCGTTTGATTCATTTTCAGTCACCCAATTCAGCTTGGTTTCTCCCGTTTCGACAGACTGACCCTCGCTGAATACCACGAGCAGGAAGAAATCTTCAAGCTTCGGCTCGGACACCTGAAAAAGGTCAGTCGTTGATTAAAGTTGCAGAAAGCCTCAGAGATCCATAATTCAGGAGGAAGACTCTGTAAATAGACTGACTATCCCCTTGTAGGTTGGAATTGATGGAAGAACAGTGGAGCTAAATACGTTGTGACGTTGAGCAATAAATTGATTAATTGCATGACAAATTAAAACGCGCTCGATTCCTGCAGAAAAATCCTGAGCTGAAACTTTATTTTCTCTGCGTTTCCTGCTGTGTCTGGTCAGGAGGAAGCTGAGATCCAGGCGGAGCTGGAGCGGTTGGAGCGGGTGAGGAACCTTCACATCCGGGAGCTGAAGAGGATAAACAACGAGGACAGCTCAGCGTAAGTCCGCTGAATGTAGTCTAACATTTCTGTAAAACTACAACAACAAACCATAAAACTCTAATCCTCATTATGATATTAAAAAAATATTCACTCATTAATACATTCGTCATATTCATCACTTGTAAAAAGGTTTTAAATCCAACATATAACTCCAGTGAATGTCCTTCATCTAGTTTTGGAAATGACTCGGTTCAATCATGGTATTTTCTTTGAATCGTTTTAGATGCTCTAGTTTTAAGCAGATTTTATTGAGTTGGTCATAGAGCAGAAACTGCTCAAAATGTGTCCACATGATGAAGCTGAGTTACATTTATCAATTTAAGCTGTAGTTTGGCTCTTGAGATCTGTTACCTGCAGCGAACAGCCATTCCAGTGAAATCAGAACCTAACAGGAAATCTAATAAAGGAGTGGAGCTAAAAGCTACTTAGAGGAGATCAAAATCAAGATGGCAAAAATCGTCTCTATTCTCGCAGCTTGAACTTGCTTTATTTTCTGACATCTTGATGGCTGCTGCTGCTAAAGACACTGATAACCAAGAAGTACTACTGACCTAATGAAATAACACCAGGTTCCTTTTTGATGCAGATTTAGTTTCAGAGCAAAGTTGTATTTGTTTATAATAATTTCTTCCTCACACAGTTTCAAAGACCATCCTACTCTGAATGAGCGGTACCTGCTGTTGCACCTGTTGGGTCGGGGCGGCTTCAGCGAAGTCTACAAGGTACCGCCTGCAAAGCTGGCATTGTTTCTTCGCCGACTTATTTTCGTGCGAGGTTGCATCTGGAGACAAAATGCCTGTTCTTTTTCGTCACATGTAGGCATTCGACCTGTTTGAACAGCGCTATGCAGCTGTAAAAATCCACCAGCTCAACAAAAACTGGAGAGAGGAGAAGAAGGAAAATTACCACAAGTACGTGTCTGCACACATTGTTCTGTTTACAGCAGACGGTTACGAACTCAGTCAGTCAGTAGCACTCTGCCTTGAACTTTTCCACTTTTTGTTGCATCACAACTACATTTTATGTGACGGACAAAACGCAAAGCAGCACATAAGAAAAATGGATATATGGCTTAGAGTTTTACACAAATAAAAAGAATCTGCAAATAAAACAGTGCAGCCAGTCGTACTCGAAGGCAACCAGATTTAAAAAAATCACCTGTGTGTAATTTAATACCAGTATAATCTGCTCTGCGGAGGCCTGAGGGATTTGTTAGGGTTTGGAGGAAAACTAATACTGCATACCATTCTCTACACACCTCAAAGAAACATGGTGGGGCTGCTTTTCTACAGCAGGGGGAGAGAGGTTGCACAGGATGGGAAATTATGTAAAATATGGCTGAAATAATTAATTATGATTAATCGATTATTGAAGTTGTTGTAACTAATTTAGTAATCGATTAATCGCCAACTGAAGTTTAGAAACTCAAAAAAACCCCCAGATTTACTGAAAGATAAACACTCTGAGATAAATTTGTTCAACAAATATATACATTTTGCATTTAAAATAAACAAATCTTTATATTCTCTACCCAGAACTCAAGTAGCAGAGTTTTAGCTTCACTAGTTCAACTTCTGAAACTTTTTTTATATCTCTTACGAAGCACCTTTAATTAATCAGTGTAGCCCTGCACAGTATTGATAAGTCTAGAAGCAAATAGCTGAACCTTTCGTGTAATGTTAGAAGTATTTTTTTATTTTTTGCTGCAGATGCATCTTTGCTACAAATGATCAAGTGTACATTAAAGAATTGCTGTCATTGCATTTTAGGCAATAAAATGTATTTTTTATTTTAAAAAATTACTATTTGCATCTTTTAATGCATTTCTAAAATTGTATAAAAAGGCTTATGTAAAAAATCTGCTGAATATCCCATTTTTTTATCCGATTGTCAGAAATATTGATTAATCAATAGATTAATTGATAAGTAAAATAACCGTGAGCTGCAGCCCAATTATTTGTGTAGTTGAGCCGTTTCCCTGCGCTGCAGCCCTTCGCATAAACAGAATGAAATGGGGTCAGACAGAAACTGGATGAGATGTTTAGAACGGCGAGGCTTTGGTGGGGTGGAACGGAAACCAGTTCTTTCTACAGATCCAGTTAGATCAGACGACTGGATATATATATATGCACAACGAGCTTGTCAAATTTGACATGGATGATCATTTTCCTTCCACCTTACAAGTATGTAGTGCTTTATGATGAACTATCACAACAAAATCCACTCAAGTATGTCTTCAATTCAGCAAAACATAAAACGACAAAATTAGCATTCATTTCTTTGAGACGACACCGTTTGAATTTCCATAAACCTGCATTTTGAGGTTCTGTCTTAATAACCACCTGCGGTTACAACGTATGATTGGTTCTAATTTATGAACATATTTCATTCCGATCACACTGGACGCATGCTAATGTTGTATCTAAACTTCAGAAAGATAAGAGCTTCTCTTGTGGCACACACTTTGACAGGCATGCATGCAGAGAGTACCGGATACACAAGCAGCTGGACCATCCCAGAATAGTCAAGCTGTATGACTATTTCTCCCTGGATACTGACACGTGAGTTCACCTCTGCCCACTCAAACATCCTGAGGTTGCTTTGTGTGTGTTCGGGTTACAGCAGCGGCCATGTCTCATGATGTACATTCAAATACATCATCAGATGTATGAACATGCTGAATTGTTAGCATAGAAAATAGATTTTCTATAAATATCATGTACAAAGTATAAATTCTTTAGTGCATATTTATTTTGCTTTCTCTTTACTTTTATAGTAAATACGACCACATTTAGCAACCGACTTCTACTTAGAAACAAACCAAAATCTGCTTTTATTTCATGTATTAAACCTTTCTTGATACAGCAGTCATTTTTAAAGAGAAAGTGACCCGAATCCTGTTATTGCTGAGAACAGGCAGAATATTGCTCTTTGTTTTTTCATCTGAGCCCGAAATAATTTGAAAACTGACCGTTTCTTTACTTGTTTAATTTGAATTATTTTATGCTTAGATTATTGTTGAGCAGTGGGGGAAAAATCAATGTATTTTTAGAATTCTTTTTGTGGCTTAGGAGTTCTTTTGACTTTTAGCCTACATGACAAAAAGTTTGGACACCCCTGGTTTTCGTCATGCTTCTTTAGGAGCAATAAAGTCCTGACCTCGACTTCTGTCCTACAAACGGTGAAGGAGTTCAAATGTCTGGTGTTATGCAGCGAGCCTGTCTATCCAGCTCTGGAAAGACAAGTTGGAACAACATGCACTCTCTGCAAACGCTTCTGAACTGCTGTTTGCTTTTCAACTTTTAAATAAGATTTATTCTCCTGACTAAAGCCACGTGTTGGTCTTTTTTTTGTTTTGTTTTGTTTGTTTTTTGTTTCAGGTTCTGTACTGTCCTCGAGTTCTGTGAAGGGAACGATCTGGACTTCTACCTGAAACAAAACAAGCTGATGTCGGAGAAAGAGGCCCGCTCCATCGTCATGCAGATCGTCAGCGCCCTGCGCTACCTCAACGAGATCAAGCCGCCCATCATCCACTACGACCTCAAACCAGGTGCGTCGCGTGTCTCTTTCTCTGTCGAACGGAGCGACCGGGAGCGGCCAGTCTGACTGCGGTTACTCTGCACAGGGAACATCTTACTGGTGGACGGTACCGCCTGTGGCGAAATCAAGATCACAGACTTTGGTTTGTCCAAGATAATGGACGACGACAACTATGGCGTGGATGGGATGGACCTGACATCACAGGGGGCGGGGACCTACTGGTGAGACGCACGCTCCAGTTAGGGCTTAAACAATGAATCGAGATTAATTATTGAAATAATCATCAACTTGATTATACAGACTCTAAAACATGCCATTTGCTGGAAGAACAACACAGTCGGAGCAGTAATTCAGCCAAAACTGCAAAAAAAAAAAAAAAATACATTTTGCATTTTAGATTTAAAAAAAATGTTTTTTGTCAGTAAATATGGTCTACCCAAAACTCCTCAAGTGGCAAAGTTTTAGTTGCACCAAATTCCGTAATGATCTCCAATTAAGCACCTATTTTATCCAATTATTAATTGATAAGTCAATAAAATGATAACCAGCTCAACCCTACAGTGTATTGAAGTTAAGTCAAGCAGGAATAGCTGAGCATGATAGACATGTTGATGTTAGAAGTTGTTTTTGGCTGCAGATGCATCTATTGCTACAAATACACAGGACTGCTGTTGCATTTCAGGCAATAATGTTTACTTTCTTATTTTGAAAAGGAATTTATTTATTTATTTGCGTCTTACAATGTACTGCTAATATTGTATAAAAGAGGCTGAAATAAAAAATCTGCATAATGTGCCAATTTTTTTTATTCGATTAATTGCCGGAATAATTGATTAATCCATAACTGACTTAATCATTAATAGCATTAGCTGATGATTTCCTGCACGTGAAGAGAGATTGCTTATGAAAGCCCTGCATGTAGTGCAAGTCGCTGTGTTTATTGTTCTAAACGCGGCCAAAGGCTGCAATCTGAGACGTATATTTAAGAAGCAAACTCTCCATGAAAATGTCTGTAAATGAGGTTTTTAAAGTGTTTGTGTCGTACGTGTTCAGGTACCTCCCACCAGAGTGTTTTGTCGTGGGGAAAGAACCACCCAAGATCTCCAACAAGGTGGACGTGTGGTCGGTGGGGGTGATCTTCTTCCAATGCCTCTATGGACGCAAGGTACGCCACCTAGCGTTCCTGCTGTCTTCCATGTGTTTGGTAAAAGGCTCTGTGGTGGGGATGACTCTGTTTGCTTCACTTCTGCAGCCGTTTGGTCACAATCAATCGCAGCAGGACATCCTCCAGGAAAACACCATCCTCAAAGCCACAGAGGTCCAGTTTCCAGCTAAACCACAGGCCAGCACAGAGGCCAAGGTGACCCACTCCCACTTTTATGGTTTACAGCTGCAGTTATAATTTCTATCTATTTTTTTATTTTATTTTTTTAGCACAAACAAGAATGTTGTAGCTTTGCTTTGATTCTCGGGTCCAGATGGGGTTAAATTCAAAAAGTCCTCACACAACTAAACTAATTGTTTTATACTTTATTGTCTTGTAAATCTTGTAGATGTTTTTGGTAAAAAAAAAAAATAATAGTAAATTTTCTCTATTTATGCAGAGCAGGAATTGGTCACTCTTTAAACGTAACTTTTTTTGTGGAAGTTTAGTTTTTAAATCTTTTACATCTAGAGTCTGTAGCCTTTATAACCAAAAGAAACATTTTACTTTTAGGTAAACAAAAAATAAAAATGAATTAAAAAGTTTATAGCAGCAAATGTTACATGACTTTTAGAAAAAACACATCTTATAAGTTCAGCTAAATATCTACTTTAGAAGATTTGTGGGGCTTGTTGTTTTTAAAGAAACAGTTTCATCTGTCTAGGATTTAAATTAAAGAAACATAAATCTTTGCAAACAGCATGGATATTTTTTTCCCTTTTAAGATAGAAAACAATGTAAGCTAAAAAAGCGCGTAGATTTAAACACATTATTGGCTCTTTTAATGTAATTCTTTGTGAACATTCACGTCAAATATTGCAACTGTTTAAAAAATCTGCTTTTGTTGTTATATCTCTATTTAAAACATGAGCTGGTTTTTATTTTTGTAACCAAAGTTGTTGGAACCCCTTCTCTACATGAATGCATTTTTCTCATTGATAAAAGGCAGCAAAGCAGAAACATAAAAACTTTGTGAACATTTCTCATGAGCTCCAACCTGATTATCCCAAAACGATTAATTGGATTCTTTTGCACTTCTCTGTCAGCCCAACCTGTGTTAATGAAAAGGCTTCTTCAGCGTTAGTTTGCTTTAAACGTGTATCGATTTGTCACCAAGCACCACGTTAGTACTAACTGGTTTTACAGCTTTCCACTGGGAAATTGTTTACTTGGGTGTGAAGTGAAACCTACTTAACTCTCGTTAGCTTTGATCTTCAGTTACCGACTGAAGAGACGCAGATCTATAAATAATTCTGTTAGTTTTTGTGGTTTAATTTAAGTTAAACGAAGCAGACATGATTAATCCCAAAGACTGGGCTGTAATTTAAAACAACTGGCACTAAATGGTTGTAGTTAAATTTCAGATGTAAAATCAAATATTTTGATTTTTTTTTTTTTTACGTTAAGAACAAAGTAGTGTGTAAAAATGCGTAAAATGTTTAATTTCCTATTTAGAAATTAATTGTTTATTTGCGTCCTTTAATGTGTTTCTAATATTGTATAAAAAAAACGCTCAAGTGGTTAATATCCGCAGAACGTGACAATTTTTATATCCGATTAGTCGTAAGTGTAAACGAATAATCGATAACTAAAATAAGCCCTAAATTCGACGGAAAGGTTTGTACATAGCTTATCGCGAAGCAGGTGCAGTTCTGTCAGAATCTGACAAAGAGCATCCGTAAAAGTCGATCTAAACGTCTCGCCTGAGCCCACAGCATGATGCTGACTGCTTGAACGTGCATTAATGAACAGATAAGGTGAGTCACTGAGAAACCGCCTTCCTCTTCTGTCCTGCAGGCGTTTATCCGGCGCTGTCTGGCCTATCGCAAGGAGGACCGCTTCGACGTTCACCAGCTGTGCTCCGACTCCTACCTTCTTCCTCACATGAGACGCTCGAACTCATCCGGCTCGCTGCAGCCCACCGCCTCCACCCTCCCCACCTTCTGACTGGCGCCACCCTCAGGTCAATCTTAACACAGGATTGTCAGAGTTGGAGGACAATAAGTGAAATGTGGACCTTTTTTTTTTTTCCCTCCCCCACTACGTTTCAAGAATGGACAATTTAACGAGTATAGTGGGAAAAAAAAGGAAAATAGAAGATGGAAGGAAGTGTTTGACCGATCTTTACGATGACAGAGAGAGAGAGAGAAAGAAGAGGGAAATGGAGAAAAGAAGAGAGTGAACCAAGTGTTTCTACTTTAACCCTTAGAAGAATCCAAAACCAGTATATGACCTCCTCTAGTTGCACTCTATGTATAGTAAAATGCCCAACCAGATGACTGTAAACGCAAAAGCATCTGTGAGCAGCAGTGGGTGTGGAAAATACTCCCTTCATTTCAAACGAAACTAACAAAGAAAAAAAAGACAGAATAAATCGTCCCGTCTCATCGAGTTTCCTCTGCACGCAACGGGGATTCGTTTTCAAAGTGATGTAACCCTGACGGGGTTAAATTTGCACTTCCAGTCCCAATCGGAAGCAGTTCGGGTCTGCCGAAAGTGGATCTTGTCTTAAATCTTTTTATTTTCTCGTTGTTGTCCAGGCGAGAGTCCGAAGGTCCGATAAGCGGCGTGTTGCGACACAGTTTGGACTCCATACGGGCTGGGAGTCCGTTGTACATTTCTCACTATAGCAGATGTATTCTAACAAGGCTTTTCCCCCTCTTTGCTTTCTAAGTGTCCTCCCCCATCGGTTTGTTTCCTCTCAGAAGCTGTTCTTCAGTCCGCTGCTATAAATGTTGCTTTTAGTTTATTTTTAACAACGGGAATGAGTTTTCACCTCGCGTCGGCCGCATACTTGAACTTTTAAGAGGAAATTTCCAGAACCTTTCGTTTCGAAGGAATGAGTTTTTTTTTGTTTGTTTTTTTTCCTTCTGCAGCCATCATCAAAATGTCTCCTCAGATTTCTTTTTGCTTACTGACGTCCTTAGAAGACCTAGTGTGCTGTGTCGTGAGGAATATTCCCGCCTGTCTCCGTGCCAGAGGAGGTGAGAAAAGTTACTGCGTTTTATTAACTTCAGCTGGAAAACAAATGGATATATCGCCCAAAAAAATGTTGTCATGGTGTAAATAAAAACAACTCTTACCTGTATGGTGGTTTCTCTTAACGGCCCAGCAGGGGAAATCGACCACATTTGCAGACTCAAAAATATAAACCTGGATACATTTTTTTCCTACTCTGTTCACTTTCTTTTGGAAAATGGCTGCTTAAGGCTCCAACACCACAAGGGGGCCCCCAAGAGCATCATTTGATTTTATTTTCCAGTGATTGCATGTTTTGCAAATCCGTCCCAAATTTAAAAAACAAAAGATATTAAACTTGTTTGCTGTAAATTCAGTGCATTATCAGATGTAACATTCATATAGTTAAATTAATATGTTAGCATTTCAAAATGTTAATTAATTAGAGCATTTCTGCTTGTTTGCTACTCTTATAAGGTTAAAATCAACAGCTATATTAACACCAGTAGCATTTAAGGCAATCACAAATGACACTAATAATAGTGGATATGTTACACACGTGCCTAGGAATTAAGTATCTGATGTTGACATATTGGTATGGGGGGTCTGAAACGAAAATCTGCTTGGGCCGGCCCTGGTTGTCATCTCCAAGCATGTTACATGTCCAACACGTCCAACTCTGATTCAGTTAGAAGGGATCAACTTTTTCTATTAAGTAAAGCACAAACATACAGTCAGATTAAAGGGAGTGTTTTTTAAGTGGTGTGATGAAAGAATGTGAAACGACAAGAGGTTTGGTACCAGCATCGTGAACTCTGATTGGACAGCCGTAGAATCAGTCGCATGAAATCCAGACAAGAGTCACAGTAACGACTCTGCAACTTCACTGCTACGGAACGGATCAAACGGAAAAAACTGAGATTTCTTTTTTTTCATCAAATTTAGTGATCTATTTCATCTACTAAGGAGAAATAGAATGATTTCTCCTTAATCAAACTTTAAAGCTGCAGTGTGTAAACGACGTCTTTTCCATGTTTAAGTGTCACTATGTTACAGCTCATCTTTGGGGAAAAAAAAAAGCTCCTCTACGTCCTTCCTGTTGTCCTACTACCACCAGCAGAAATATACCGAGCCAGGAGGAGTTCTGATTGGCTGCTTGTTTACTAAAACATACCCTACCATGAATGCTAAGGCTAGTTAACATTGCCACTGATTATGGTGGATAAACTGTTTCTCTACATTTAGCAGTGAGTAAACGAGCATGATTAACACCTCTAAGACGGCTTTATTTTTTTCTTCTTCTCACAATTATGTACATTTTGGCTGTGTAGGTTATTTTAAAATATAAATAAATCACATTTACACTAGGTAAACAATGCACACAATTGATGTCAAATATAACATTTTAAAAAAAGAGGTGCATTAACATTTTGCTCTATTTGGATATGTACTGATAACTAGTCGCCTCTATCTTGTGTATATATATCCAACCATTAGATCGACTTGCAACAGTCATTCTTTCTGAATTAGCATGTAGCGGCTGTGGACCGTTGATTGCATGGTTTCTGTTGCAAGTCCTCATATTAAGCAGGCGAGTGGAAACAGGAAGTAACCTGCTGCAGACCCTGGATCCGTGTGAACGACCGGCTGATCGATCGGAGAAACGGAGCAGGCATCTGCAACCTGTGGCTGTTTGGGTCGCTCCTAATAATTTTGGCTGAAAACAGTTTAAATGGAGCGATAAATGCACATGTTCTCCAATGAATTTCCATAATAGGACACAAAAAGTAGTAATATATATTTTTTCGATCCATTTTTTTTTTTTAGTCAGTTTGGAGACTGCTTTGTTTCCACAATTTTCCTCGAATATCAACATTCCATAAAGAAAATGTTTACATGGTCTTTTTTCCTAAATGGTACATTTTCCCTTTATTCTTAAACCTAATAAATAAAAGCGTAGTTCTTATAAAATGATAAATTTCCTATATTTTTTTTAAAGTTATACATTTTCTCCAAAAAAAAAAACAACAGTAACACGTGGTTCTAAATGAGCTTTAATCAGGCATGTTTGGGGCAAAAAGTGCAATTTGGATTTTAAAGGTAGCAGACCACTGAATTACGGTTTATGAAGTACTAAGACTACAAAGCGCTTCACAGTCAAACAAATGTTGGATTAAAAAGTCCAGGTTTACACTATTCGCGAGTTAATGTGACTGCAGAAAGCTACTCAGGATTCTAGTTTACTTCAGATTTATTTTTGTCTGCTTTTATACAGCTGCTAATAAAGTCAAAACGGTGCTGCTATTGAATGAAAATGTAGAAATCAGGGCAGAAGGACGCAGATATCTGCCGATCATCTTTAATCTTATGAATTTTGAACAAATGTACAATTCCTTTCATGGCCATTAGGAGGCACTGCACACACTTAGCTCAGGAAAGGTGCTACTTTCGGATCTTGAACATTTAATTAGGAAAAATAATATAAGGTTAGATAAAATAACTAGGACCACACACACAAATTCTAGGATGTGGAAGGAAACAAAAAAGTTCAGGATTTGGAGGGAAAAACCACTGAATTTAAAGTCTGGGAAAATACTTAGAAAACAAAATTATAAAAGAACCTGTGAATGAATATCTGAACAAATCTGAAGTGAAATTTAAGCAATATTTAAAATATGCAAAACTTTAAAGTCCTGTATGAATATTTGAGACTTTTTAAAATGACTTGTCATTTGCTCTGTAAGAATGCACTGAAACTTTTGGTATCAGTTTTTTTTTCTCCACCGAGTCAAACATTCCTCAGCTGATGTTTGACGATATCAAATTTCTCAAGTTGGAAAAGTTAAACATTGACGAACCATATAGAACAATAAGCGTGAGCATTGAGACGAAGGCACCGTTTGTAAAACTCATTTGGCTTTATTGCTTGCACCGTGGATTCTGCAGATGTTTTCTCGAAAGTTTTACAGAGACTTTACTGCAACTGTGACCGACCCAAACAGGGGTCAGGGGTGGGTAACCCAGCAGCAAGAACCATGACCTTTAAACCTGTTTGCTGACGTACTGTGTGATATAGAGTTCTGCCTATATGTGGGGTCATACAAAGGGACTCTAATCATTTAAAAAAAAAACAACAAAAAAAACAAGTGGTGCAAAATGATGCAGATTCATTCTGGAAAACTTCAGAATTAGTAATTCAATCAGTCTAATGGTGCAGTGTGGGGGTTTGTCAGCTACTAATAAAAAGGCTGAACAATGGAGCTGGAAAGCAGGGCAAAATAAACATGTTTATAGTTGTGTAGATGCTTTTTTTTTTTAATACAGCAGTGCAGGAGTTAGTCGTCCCACTTCATAGTCAAAAGAAATTCTCATCATCCAGCCCCATTAACATGTAATGGTTATATTTAAAAAAAGGAGTTGGCAAGGATAAACCAGTTAGGAAAAAGTGAAAAAAAAAAACCAAACAGCTGCAGAAGTGTGAAGCAATCTTCTCTGTACAGTAGCTTTGACAAGCTGCAGTGCTACCAGTTCTGCTGAATGACATTCCGGCAACACAGACACGTCGGACTGATCTAGAACTACCATCCCGTCTCTTTGCCTCAGCTCTAACTGGGGCGTCGGCCAATGTTGCGTCTCACTGCCTGCTCTCTCCTGGCCAAATAAATAGGAAAACCACAGAAAGACAGATGGGAGAAAGAGAGGAGAACCGGCTGCGTTAAAAATTTCGCGGCGACATTACGACGGTGGTAGTGTTGTATCCGTGGGGGCCGAGGATTCTGTGGCGTGTGCCTCTGTGGTGGCGATGGCGGCCGGGACGGTCGCGGGCGTTGCCGTGACAGTGACGGAGGCGGCGACGCTAGAGGCGGGCACGAAGGGCAGAGAGGGGTTGGGGAGCAGGGGAGGGAACTGACCCAGACCTGGCAGGGACAGGGGGGGCAGCTGAGCCAGAGGGGGCACTGTCAAAGATATTTTTTAAAATAACTTTAATTAGTTCAGATTTGTTTAGAATTAAAATAATTTAATATTTAAAAAAGAAAAACAAGAGATGGAAAACAGAGAGCCTGTTTTTTCTGTAAACTCACCTGTTGTTCCTGCTGCTGTAGGTATGGAGCTGGAGGTTGCCAGGGAGACGGCGCTGAGGTTTGGGAGCGGCAGGTTCAGGTTGGGGAGGTTGGGGAGTGGAGGCAGCCCTCCTGGGAGAGGCATGAGACCTGAGGACGGACACATCACACGCCACCCGTTTCTCACACTGGCTGGGTTTCCAGTACAAATGTGCATAAATCTTTGTCAATATTCTGCTAATATCACAAAAAGATAACTTCGCAATTGTGTTTCATCTAAGTAAATTACAGTCACACGTGAGTAAGCTTCTTCATGTGACAAGTCATTAAAAATCATGGTAGCGACAAACGGAGAAGACTACTTCCTGTCATCGTCTTCATGGTTTTTGCCAGTAGTAACATCCGACTGTTGATCATGTGACTCGTGTGACGCGCAAAAAACAAAAAAAAGTTTCCCCATTACAGTTTTGAGAAATACATCTATTTTGTTACGGCTGAAAACCCAACTCATCCTAGTGCAGAAACTTTGAAAATCGTAAGTTTTTTTTTCCTAAATCGGCGTTTCAGATCAGCAAATTTACTTTCAATCACCTACCTGGTAGCGTCGTGGCTGGGTTAAAACCGACGGCAGCAGGATTCAGTGGAGGGAGGTGAGCGAAGGAGGAGCTGGAGGTGGAGGGGAGGAGAGGGACGGTGGGCAAGCCTGGAGGAAGAGAGGAACACGGAACATCAAGAACCAAAGTGCAGAGTGGACCAAACATCCAGCTCGCTAAGCGAAAACAAAGGCGATACCCGTCTGCAGCTCACTGGGCATGGTGGGCGGAGCGGAGCTGATGGACAGGCCGGACAGCGCATCTTCCAGGCCGGATGAGACGACAGGCGTGGAGGAAGGAGGAGTTACAGCCGAAAGCTGGACCTAAACAGGAAATGGAGGAAAGTCAGATTTATTTGTAAGATGGGTCATTAGGGCCACTGGAGATTGGAAAAAAAAAAGAAGGGAAGAATAAATTTACATCAAAAACTTCCATCAGAAATTTTCTAGAAAAAGTCAGAAGCATTGCTATGAAAAAAAAAAAAAATGTCCAATTCATTTAAAAGTTGAAGATTTCTGACTGCCAAAAGTCAAAAATGTTCAGCTTTTCAAACTCAGAAATGTCCTTGTTTTTCTAGAACATTCCTGAAATTAATCTCAAAATTCTGAGTTTTTTGGAAGAAATTTATTCCCCATGCCCCATCTGCTTCAGGATCTATTTGAGAAACAAGCAATAAGCATTTCATTTTGTCAAATGCCATCATTGAAATCATAACGCAAATATACAATAAATATATTCATCAATGTTCCAGTTGTCATGAATCAAAGGCAACAGGTTAGTTTTCAGCCGTCGGTGTTTTGGCATCTTTGCAGTTTTCTGGAAGTTTGTTTCAGATTTGTGGGGCATAGTTAAGGAAAAGATGCATCAGGGAAACAGAAAAAGTCCCTCAAGTTTACAATAAATGTCAGGTTTTTTTTATTAACTAAAAATAGGTGATTTTTTTTTAAAGCTACAGTACATTTCAGAAGTATTCAAATCCCTTGAACATTACCACCAACTTCTAACCATGCTACTGGAACAGTATTCAACGTTTGGTTGTCTTAGAAAAAAAGTCAAGTGGGACAAATACTTTTGGAAAACCGTTCATATTCAATCAGCTGTGTGGCTATTCTGAGTGGCCGCCTGTAAGAACTGAACCATCTGAGAACCGGCCTCACCTCTGTGAATCCGTCTTTCAGGGGACTGACTGGCTCTGTAGAAGAGTTTGCAGGGAAGCTGATTTTCTTCCCTTCCTCAAAAGGACGGGTGGGAATCCTGTGGAGGTATCCGTAGCCGATCCCGCATCCAAGGCTGGAGAGATCGGGGAAAACAAAGTCAAGGTCGACTGAGATCTTAACAGGAAGTGGAACGTCGAGGTGACTTTGTGTGTGTGTGTGTGTGTGTTGTACCTGCCCTCGCCTCCCCAGGAACCGTTGGGCGTTATGACCACCTCCCTGCAGTTGTCTGTGTCTGTGTTGTAGACGTAGAGCTTCAGGCCCTTCCCCTCGTGGCTCTCTATCAGAGAGAACAGGTCCTCTGACTAAAGGCGGCCACGGAAACACAAAGATATCAGATGAAGCGTAAAAACAGAAGCGAAGGTGCGACTAACGACTAATGGCTACGAGAACTTTAAGAACCGACAGCCAACCTCATTCATAACAGTGTCGGCTCCGATGATGTAGTCGGTATGCGGCCGCAAGCCGGCGAGGGCCGCTGGGGAGTTGGGCTCCACTTCCTGTTTCAGACAGTAAAACCGCTTGTTGGATCACATCGACTCCGACGATGAGACGCATGCGGGTGTTTCCCGCGGCTACCTACCAAGACGTGCCACACGTTCTCGTTGGCCCCTTCGAAACTGCAGAAGCGGATGGACACCCCGAGCAAACCCTGGCCTCCCCACAGGTTGCTGGGAGTCACCGTGGTCTCCCGCAGCTCCAGGGTCTTTGACGAGTACACCAGCATCTTTACTGGTTTCTCCACGTTGGCTTTGAGCAAGTCCTTCAAGGTGTCGTTGTCTTTGTTCTGGAGGAAAATGAGACGGAGGTGAAGGAAGACAGCCAAGTGACTCGGCAAAACCCGTGAATGACACTCTCACGGGGAGAACATCCCAAGTTTTAGAGACAAAAAAGGGTAACCTAGACAAACAGTCAAAAATGACTACAATATAATGAGCTACAAGTGAAACACTGTAATAAATACACTGCAGGAGGCGATGGGTTACGCTTCTTACCAATCTGTTGTTGTTGATGGAGACGATAAAGTCAAAGAAAGGCTCCAGTCCTGCCCGATGCCCTGGCGAGTTCTCCTGAACCTGTGCCGAACACAAGAGACAAACTTAGCCTCTGGATCATGGGTGCCCAAAGTGGGTCCTGGAGGGCCCCGCATCCTGCATGTTTTAGTTCTCTCCCTGGTTTAACACACCTGGATCCAATGATGGCTTGTTAGAAGGAAGAAGAACATTGACAAGCTGAAAAGGTTGTTACCACCACCAGGGAGAGAACTAAAACATGCAGGATGCCGGCCCTCCAGGACCCACTTGGGGCACCCCTGGTCTGGACACACACAACAACACACACACTTTTATAAAAATATACATGAAACAAATCCTTTAGTTTTGTCAGATCAAAATTTACGAAAAACAAGTCTGTCAAGTGGGACTTTTGTTTAGAGGCCAACTCTTAAATCGTTGTTGTGAATGTTTATGATGTATGAGACAAGTTACTGGCTTTCCTTCTGGTTGGGCTCATCCAATTCAAGAGTGTCCAGAACTCAGTTTTAATGAGCTAAATTGAGGTGGACGGCTTTAACTGTCAAGTTATGTTTCACAGTTCACGAAAGACTAAAAGTCCACGGAGCTAAAAAATGCAACGTCCGATAATGGATGGAGACTCAAAGGCAGCTGTCATTCCACCCCGGAGCTTTAGCTGCTGATGCCCAGCTTCCGGCTGGAATACAGACATTAAGGTTACCTGGAGACACCCGCATGAGCGCTCCAGACCACATCAGACACTTATGACTCTAAAACACAGTTCCTTAACAAGATGTTGTGTTTTCCACACGGAGGCCGCAGAGACGGACCTCGGCCTCTCATCAACACTCCAAGCCAGGAACTCTCTCCCCTCTACCCGGATGCTAAGCTAACAGCTAGGAGGCTACAGGTGACTCAAACTCACCCGCAGGACGTGGTAACCCTCTGAGCCTCCACCTGGTATCTCCACGCTCTGAGACGCTCCCATGCTTTGTGTTTTTAGGGGCTTTGCGGGGATCTTCCAACGGACAGTTCCCCGGCGCAGATAAGAAACCTAAACACTTCCACACACCGGGTACACGTCGCCAAATCACTAGCCTTCTAATGCGCAGGCGCCGTTACGTGGCAGGAAATAACGCCCTTTTTTTCCTTTTTTCTTTTTTCTTTTTTTTTGCAGCCAAAGAACATATAACACAATATAGAACACCAATAATTACAAACAAATACAAGATGAAAGGGCTTTACAGAACATAGAACAATTATTTTACTATGTCAAAATCAAATGGAGGGTTGCAGTTCTTTAAGGGCATTAGCATGGCTAATGGCTTTAGCATTTGAGCTCATTTTTAAGGTTTATATATAGATATTAATATAAAATAATAAAATCTGGAAATCAGGTGTTTGTTGTAAATGTTTGGAGGTGTGAATATGATATTTAACCATAAATAATAAAAAAGTTAACATATGCAAGTTCACATTTCTCCATTGCAAACAAAATATCCTAATCTGTTAAAGTAATATTGAGATTTCTTTGATGAAAAAAATTGACATATCTCTCCAGAATATTTTGGTATGATTACAATCCCCAAAAAGGTGAACAAGCTTTTCTTCATTATTTTTTTTTACAGAAAGTACACATAGGGTCCAAATCCCATGTATATCTTTTTTTTTTATTTTTTTTATCAAAAATGCTTTAACAGGATAAACATCATGAATAATTTTATAAGAAATTTCTCTTACTTTATTGTTTATTAAGTTTTTTTTTTTTTTTTAGGAGCAACCCAGTCCACTTCCAATTTATATTTTCAAAAATGCTGGACCAATAAAATATACAAGCTGGTGAAAAAGCAACATCTTGTATTAGAGTATTTCCTAACATTAAATTACGCCCTTTTCTGAAAATTTCAGATATGTAGAGTGCTAAAAGTGTGAAATAAATAAATAAGTACTTAAACATTTCATAGTTAAAATTAAATCGGAAATAAAATTTAAAAAGCACCTTTGAGAAATCTGAGTATTGAAAAGTGCTATGTAAGTCTGAGGTCATTTTGTTTAATAAATTCATTTTATAATGTCAATTATCAAACAGGCAATTGCGACTTTTGTAAATTACAGAAAATAAAATGCCCTATTTTTTTTAAATGTGCATTTATTTTATAGGTCTTCAATGAACGGAAACAGAACAAATTTGTCTGTTTTAATTTATTTACAAAAAACATTATATGTGTTTTTGCTGTCCAGCTAATTCTAAAGTTTAGATAAGCAAACTTGGACCAAAATGGTCACCTCGAAAGTACTCATATGTCACATATGAAACAACAAAAACAACAAAGTGTTCAACAATAAACTAAGCAAGTAATATTTTAATTAAAGAAATAAAGTAGGCTGGATTTGGTGGAAAAAGGAGGTGTAAATTTGTCTAGATCCAGAACTTAGCTTTATGGACTTTTAAAGCCAACTGTTCACACCTCTTTCATTGTGAGCACAACCAGGTGTGTATGACTGTCGCAAATGTTGGTTGAGACATTATTCCTCTCACACTAATGATACTATTAGAATTATTTTTGATACCTCTCTGGTGGATGAAGTGTGAATTACACTTGGTTCAGTAAAACAGATGTGTTAAATGGGCAGACTACAGTTATTTATTTACTGAATTTTGCTGATAAAGTCACCAAATAATCTTTATCCCAAGCTAGGTTGTGCAATAGAAAAGTAAGTTTAGGCTTACTAGCGTCTTCTGTACATGATGTATTAAAACAGACAACATGTGAGCAAAGCTCTGTGCTTGTGTTTTGATTATGCAAAATGCAGTAAATGTAATATAATGCAATTTTTATTTAAACATTGGATAAAAGCTTCTGAGACAGAGTTGTAAAAGCATGTTTAAGTATTCAACTGTATTTGAAACATTGCAAGATAAACATAAAAACGTTAGTTTAAGAAATTTAATTTCTTACCCTGATTTCACATTGCAAAATCGGCGCTAGGAGAGTCATGGGTCTGTGCAGCAACGGATATTTAGATGTATTTAAAAACACTGTAATGTTGACAAAGGAACAGCTGGTCCAAAAACCTCCTGACGAGGCCTGTCAAAATAATAAATTTAGCTGAGCGATTGATTGTCTCAAAAATTATTGCGATAAACGATAATATTGTTTGAAGACCATTTTAAACTGATGTAATGGTAATGACGTGATAATGCCAGCACATCCTGCCAAAAGTAAATACGGTTTAATTTCAAAAGAACACTTAAAGCTGGAACTGATAAACAAAATAAACAAAACAACCAAAAGCAAAAGATAAAATGAACTCTCAGTTTCCTTTAACAAAAAATGCACTGGAATAAAAACTAAACACAACATAAAACCAAAGTGGAAATAAAAACTACATTCAACCAAAAGAGCACAGATTATGAAGTCTGTATACGATATTGCCTTTCAATAATCAATAGATTTAGATAGAGAAGATGGGATTATGTGACTACCTGATGCAATGGTTCACTCCTCCTTTACACGAAGGAAATGAGGAAGGGAGGGGTCAGTGCAGGTCAGCTGTTTTACATCCAGTGTCATCAATAGAAAGAGAAAAAGGCAGGAAGAAACGATAAAGCCAATAAATTAAAATGAGGTCGATTATTTTCATTTATCATGCGACTAACTGATTTATTGTTTATCACGACAGGCCTACTTTTGACTCAATTTCAATCTTGTTTGAGAAATAGCAGCATCAATAAAATATTCAACAATACTGAGACACAACTTGTAGATGGCGCCATTGGTCTTTTAATGTCATCTTTGAGAGCAGCTGCACCGTATATTTGTGTGCAGAAGGGGGATGATTGATTTTTAGTGGAATAATCTGTCAATGGAACAAGAACTTTCTTAAGTTTCTTGAGAACGATGAGATGTTAAGGTTTCTCTGTATGCAGATCAGTGCCTATCCTGTGATTGGACAGATCAGTGGCTTCCTGTCCAGCAGGAACAGCTGCTGGACAGGAAGCTCAAAATTAAACAAAAATGATTCTACTGTCGGGAGCAAAACCAGATGTGAATTCTTGTAGATTGGAAACCAAAAAGTTTTGTATAAAAAATTAACATCAACCTGAAAACAAGGACGAGTCACTCTTTCTTCATTTAACTAGTTTTATTTAATCAAATTTACAATCAAGTTTTTCCTTGAGCAAAATTCACTGCAAGCTTGTGCACTGCAGAAAATTTGACAATTATTTTTAGTCCAGTTTCTAGTTCAAGTCTCTCAGATCACTTGAAAACGATGAGATGTTAAAGTTCCTCTGAATGCAGATGACAGAGCAGATCAGTATCTGTGTTGTGATTGCACAGATGGGTGACTTCCTGTCCAGCAGGAAGTTGTGAACAGAGTTTAAAAGCTGCTGCAGGACTGCAGACATTCACAGGAAGCTGGACCAGCAATGGCTCTGCTGAAGGTTCTGCTGCTGCTGCTGCTGCTGGGGCTGGGTGAGTTGGACACACTGGACACAGTGGAGACACTTTCACTGGTTCCAGGGAGCTGCTGTTTTCTGTGCCTCTCAAACTTTCCTCTGATTATGTTTCAGACTGAAACTTCTTTGCATTGAAATTGTGATTATTTTTAATCTTTAGCTGTTTATCCTTTTTCTGTTCCAGCAGCCATGTTTGTACCTGATTTCTGAGTAAAGTCCTCCTTTTTCTTCTTCAGGTGTTTCAGTGAACTCAGT